>APFE030967295.1:22769-38135 GCA_000404065.3 Pinus taeda
AAGAGTGGAACCATAACAATAGTCATCTATTAATGATAAACAAAGAAGAATACAACCATAGTTCTGACGTCAAATCCTCCTTTGGCTGGGTGATCAGTAGCACATGTATTGCAAAGCTTGTTGGGAATGGGAACAAGCCTCTCTCTCCTTGGTTATTGGACAAGAATCTCCTTACTTAGATTTAGCCTTATGGGAATGAAGAAGGCTCTTGCAGCATGAAGCACTTGGTAACTTGACAATTCTCAATCTCTGGAACTAGCTTGCCTAAGGAAAAGGGGCAAGCTTTTATAGATAGATGAGGGGGAGTTGGGATCATCCACAATATTCATGGGATTGGCTTTATCACTAAAGAAGCTTCCATGAGAGGTGGCAAACCACTTCCCCTCTATGGATATTCGAAGCCAAACCTCCCAACTCAAGATAGATTCAATCCAGGAGTTGGTTAGGATGAATCTTTCGTTGTTGGTTTGTTAAAAAACACTACCCATTTTGGTTGGCACGAGTGCGACTCTATGAAAGAGCGCCAACTGGCGCCCCCTCTTTGGAGGATTTCCCCCATTGGCGCGAGTGTTGCATAGTGAAACCGCGCCAATGGAAAAAGGGTTGTTTTCATGGGTTTTTTGCAGGAGATGTCTTCAAGGAAAATGAATTTCATGCTCAAAGGAATGTAATGCAAGTGTTTTCAGGTCATGTCACTTCTCACAAGTCCCGGAATGAGTCCTCCAAGATGCGGGAGAGGGGTAACAGGGACGGTGACAAATTGTTGTGTAACAATGGACATCGGCGTAAAACTCTGTGAATACTTATTCTAAAATGTTGTCTTAATGCAGCTTCAGAGGAGTTATCACACAGCTCTCACATCATTTTGTCACCCTAGTGTGCAAGATGATATTTGAGCAAGATTCGCCTTGCATGTCGAAGGTAGAAATGGAGGCACTGATCAACATAGAAAAAATTGGTGTGCCTCACCATCTGGCACTTTCATACGGATGTACAGCATGGAGAAGCCTCTGCATGTTTTGCTAAAGTTTGCCATGGACAAGCTCATCATGTAAGAGGTATAATACCACATCTCAACAGGACTGTCAACTAGGCTGCACCAGAAGAAAAAGGCACCTTGGCTTTGCTCTTCTATTGCGGATCAGTCTACACGAGACACAGAATTTAAAACATGTGGATGTCAAAGCAGAGGAGATCAAGAAATATCCTTTCGATGCCCAAAGCTTCAATCCATATGATCTGCATTGTTTTGTAAAATATCATTGCGTGAGTACAGTTTCAGTAGATCCACAAGGCATGTCATTAGGCAAAGGAGGACCCATGGAGATATTGTTATATCTTCTCCAGGCCTAATGAACCAGTTAGGATCATTGTGGAATGGTTAGCTAAGCAACATAAAGCGGCATCCAGGAGACCACCAGCAGCAGTAGCAGCAAAGGTAAACATACCGGCATGAGACAAAGGCAAGAGGAATATTGTCGACAGTGTCAAGGCAGAGAAAAGTTGTAATTTTAGTGTAGACCCAATTGTGTAGAAAGCAACTTTGGAAATAGAGGCGAAGAGGCAACAACGCAATAAGAGGAATGCGCAAAGGCAGAGAGAAAAATGAAGAATGGATGAAGCAGAGAAGGAGTTATGTGCGTTGAAGGAGCAACTCCGAAAGGAACAGGGGTTGCATAGATAGGAGAAGGAAGCACAGCAAGAACAAGTATAGTAGTGGGTGCAACACGTACATACAGATGAAACTACACCCATATAGGTAGTCGACTCATGTAAATAGTTGGCACCAAGCAGACAGGGTGAGCAGTCGCAGGAGAAGGACTTTTCTCAAGAGATTGAACAAGCACTTGAGCAGTTGGATAAGGATATGGAGCAAAAAGAGTTATAGGAAGACATCGACCTCATGTCGTACCATCAAGAGTTCGGCCCACCAGGTTCACCAAATTTGGAAGCAGAGAAAGTCCCAAGTGACTGAGGAGACACTGAGATCCTTGGAGACATTCTGAAAGGAGAGATGCACAACATATCATTTGACAAGTCACAGCATAGAGTTGTGCAATCTCGTAGAGTGTCTACTACATATGAAAACACATCTCCTACGTAGATTGAGGAATGAGATATCATGTCTGACGTGTTGAAGCATCCAGCAGCATTGACCGATGCTACCAGAGCATATGTCAAAGCCACTGGCTCGAGTGTTTTCTTCTTGATAGATGAGAACGAGTGAATGGCTAAGGATTTATAGATGGCCAAGAAGTGAGGAGAACTGGTTACAGCATCCACCCAAGCAGAGTTGAAGAAGGAAACACTAGATGAAGTATTTTCCCTTGAGACAATCATGTGGTCGTTGTATTTCAATTTTGGTACCATTCATAAAGCAGTTGTCCATCTCAACAGTTGGCAGCAGCGATGTACTAGGAGAGCATGTATCTTGTCAAATGTACATATTGTTTTTGACTACATGCAAACATGGACAATGAGATACAAGGGATCCCCGTTACACTTTCCCAAGATGATGAATCCCAGAGCGGTCGAGCTAAAGGCATGCATCCGGAGTCAAATCTGGAACTATGAAGATCTCCCACAACTCATCACTAGTCTACAGGCTTCCCGTGCACCTATATTCAAGAGTATGGACGTTGTTTTGCACGCACATGCAATCCCATCTTTTGGGGCACTCACTGAGGCAAAGACAAAGGCACAAGTCCAACTGGATCTTGACTCGTACTTTGACGAGTTGATGTGCATAGCCACCAGCACAGACTTGGTGATCAGTGTAGACACCATGCATTAGTATGTCGTTGGTCTGTCCGCACTCAAGACAATGATGGACATGTTATCAGACAAGTTGGACAGAGGATCCCGAGCAGTGTACCCGGATGTGATGGAGGAAAGAGTTTGTTTCCATAAAGATGTCACCACAGAGTACACAGACACCATCACGAACTACCAAGCATGGCATTTGTTTTCCACCATCGACCATCATGAGGATGTCAAAGAGCTGGTCTTCCCACAGTTGTCTGAGTCATAGTGATGTCTTGCATGGCTTTCTCAAGCCTATTTTGTCTCACATGGGTACATGTGCATATTGTATGTAATGTCTTGTTAAGTGGAAGTTGAAGTGTTGATAGTTGGATGTAACAGTCATAGAGTAGATGAAGAGTCACGAGGATAGATGAACAGTCACAAAAGGGAATGTCAAGGGCCACCCTACGCTTTTCTATATAGAGTCCCTTATAACTAATTTTAGAGGCTTTTGGTCAACCAAGCTTCCGATAGGAGTATCTTAGAGAAAGCTTGGAGAATATTGTAATGAGCCTTGGCTTCTCCACTGCGTAGAGCTAGTATACCTCTTTGAAGGAGTAGGTGGCAGTGACTGTAATGTTCCACTGTCGAAACTAGTGGTTGGTCATGGTTGTATTGTATGACTAGAACTTACACTTCTTAATATAACAAAGCCATCGTGTTTCATGCATATGTCATATTGTATTTCAACTATCTTGTTTACTCTAAATAATATATGTATTTGTTTTCTTACACATGCATGTGTAGCTATTTTCTTTATATGTATGTACGTATCTTACTAAAATGTGTTATTGGTTTAACCATCACTTTCGATTGCTAGCTCACTTGCCTTCCAGTTTGTGATGCATCTTAGCTCGTGTGGTCCCTTCTTAACTTCGTGCTTTCATAGGTTTCCAAGGGGCACACTCACCTCACCCTCCATGTGTTAGAACCGCTCATGCACCTTCCTTGACTTGTTGCATATGTCACACCCTTGCTACCAACAGGGACATCTTACTTTCTTCTATGCGAAACTGCGGTCAAGGCAATACCATACAACCCACTGCTGGGACTCCTACACCAAACAGTCTGAGATCTAGTTGGGACTTCTTACCGGGGTCCCCTAACATGTTGGTGGGTTCGGCACCATCAACACCATCCAAAAAAACTAGACCCATGGATAAATCACATAATGAAATAAATAAAACATGGATTAGGTAAAAACAAGACCATATATTTTGATTTTTTTAGTTTTATACTTTTGTTTATATTTTTGGCATATATGATGTACTATAAAAATGCTCACATCACACACCAAGATAAAACTAAAATACATATGTACAAAATGCAATGCAGTCTAGTAAGTCACATCAAGTTATGCCCATTTTCAATAACAAGCAATGGATTCCCATACATGAACTCATGGATGATTGTAGGTATCATATGGATACCATGATGGGGCCATGCCACAGAAAGTTGAATTGTTTGATTCATAAAGTTTGATGATGCCAAAGAAAACCTAGAACTATATTGTTATCAAGAATAACCGAAGGACATACAAGAAGAGTGGTCTCATGAGATAACATAGCTCCTTAACAATAGTTATCAAGAAATAAAGGGGGTACAATGCACTCATCAAAGGGAGGAGTAAACTTTGACAATTCACTCGAAAGTACAGTATCAAAAACCCAAGACTTGATTCAGTTCATGGGTAGCATTCCAAGAAAAATCCTAATACATTGATTCAATATTTTCTTTGCCAATATTTACCCTTTCCAAGTCCAGGAGAATAGAGGCATCAAGAGGCATAATATCCATAGGATCATCAACAATATCCATGAACTCCAAGATGAATTTTTTGGAAGGAGAGTTGGCATCGAGGGAGTCACGTGGAATAGGCAGAGTGATGGGTTGTGTGGGAAAAGTTTCCTGGTCGTATTCCATATTGGAATGGATTTTATGACTAGTGTCAATAGGTAATAGCACGACTACCAAAGAGGAAATATCTTCCATTAAAAGTGGCATATTCTCACCATACTAATCTACATCCAAAGAAGAAGACGCCACCGAAGGGTTGGAAGACATAAGGGATCCACAAGTGACAAAAGAGATCATGTGGATTGGAGAAACAATAAAATAAGAAGGAATGTCAAGTAGGGGTAAAGGAAAGACACCAATAAGAAAAGGGATTTTAAATAGTCTTGCATAAACACTCTCATAGGCTACATGGATATTGATGGGCCTCTAAATTAGACATAAATTTAAGGCCCATGCCTCTAAATTAGACATAAAGTAAGGCCCATCTGAACATACTTAAGCACATTAAACCTATATTTTTCATTAGATAATGTATATTTAACTTTAATATGTTCATTAGGAAGGTTTATGGATAATTGCATATTTGTGCCTAATATTATTTATTTTTGTGGAATATTGTGAGAATATTGGGTAGATTATGAAGATTTGGAGGAGGAGATAATTTAGGGACTTGCTCCATACTACAGGAGGATCAATATAAAATATTAAATCAACAAGATATTTTGGAATTATGGCACAGATTGTGGAGCTCCAATGATTGAGAAAATCTAGGAATGTGTTCCCTGTGATTTAATGTAGATTCCTAGTATTGTGAACTAGATCCACTAATCAAGGGATTTTGGTGGGGAAACCTTCCTCCTTTCATGTGGAATTATTCCTAATAATTTTTTATAAGTACCCAGTCGAATTTTCCTCTACGGGTGGATTTTGATTAGTCTTCTTGTGGAGAGAACTCGTATTTTTTCAGCTCAACTCTCATTTCCTGCAAGGATGTAATTGTATTGATGGAAATAATGAAGATTGGTGTCATGTTCAGCTTCTAAATCTTGGTATCCTCCATATGAATCTCATTTTCCTTGGGTTTGTTCATCCCAGGAGCCTCTGAGCACTTTTTTATCATTTACTTTTCTTCTTTTCACTTCTTATTCGCATGCATCTCTTGTTCTTGTTTTTTATTTCTGCATTCAGTATTCATGATTTCTTGTTGTAGGATTGGGTTAAATGGTTGAATTAAGTTATTTTTCAGGATTAAAAATATCATTTAATAATTTTAATATCTTTGGAAGGTCATAGTAATCATTGAGCTACTTGAATTAGTTTTTTTATTCCCAAATCTAGATTTCCGGAAGTCCCTTGTGGCAAATAATAGTAAATTTATGCTATTTTTTAGAACATGCTAACGAGATTCAATCGAGTTGATTCCACTTGAATTATATCAGAAAAACATTCTAGTTAATAACAAAAACTACCCCATTGCATTTTCACTTGATTAGGTTAGGCATTTCATATATTTACTGGCTCACTAGCTCTCAAATTTCTAGATTTTAGACTAGTAATGTTTTGTCATTTTTTAGCATGGATTAACATAGGCATTTTTGAGTGATTCCACTTGGAATGGAGAACAAAGACATCCTAGTCAATAAAAAAAATTCCCATCCAATTTGGATTTTATTTGGTTGGTCATTCTGTGAAATATAACTCCCTATAGAAAATCTGTTGTTTCTTGTAGTAAACTATAGGAAACCCTATAGCAGCCTTCCAACATGTATATGCTTGCCTAGATTTTTTTCAAGAAGCTTGGTAATTGTCCCTTAGGGTTTAAAATACCCCTAGGCTCTAAATAAATCATTAGGGATGACTAAATACCACTTAGGACTTGCCTCTTACCCATGCAAAACATTTCAGTGATTTGGGTTAATGCACAAATTTATGAATTAGATAATACAAAGATGATTTTCTTGATTGCCACATCCAATGAACTTTGTTAATAGATATAAAAACTTTGAAATGTAATGGTTTAAATTTATATTTACTTTATGCAATTAGAATAGGTTTATGTCCTTGTATTTCCTTTCTTACAATAGGTTAACGTTTCCATTTCGAGCATTTCATTTTATGCAATTAGTTTAGGATCTGATTTTTTTACATTCACTCCATTACATCATGACAGCGAATGAAGGACACATTGTATGATGCACATATTGTGTTGATACCTCTTAAGTTTGTATGAACCCAGGTTGATAATCAAATTTGGTAGCCTTTGGAGTTGCAGCATTCTTGTTGCAATACCGAGGCTCATCACTTTTTGGTGTCATTGCCTCGGAGGTTTCAAAGTATGCATTTTTTTCCCTAGTTGATTCATTTCTTTTTACTTTTTGCAAAAACAAAAAATGATTTTCATTAGACATATTTCATTCCAAAAATAGAAAAGTGCATTGCATTAGCGTTTTCATTCAATCATAAAAACAAAAAATTTCTCCAACACCCACTCCCCATTTGATCACTTGGTGCAGTAAGAACCACATCACTGTTGGTTGCATGGGGCCTGACCCAGGTTCAGTGTTAGTTAGCCAAAAAATCCCTACACTACTTGCCCTTTCAACATCATCCCGCAGAGCGCGGACCAAAGTCTCACCCGAAGCAGTATGCGGGGATGCTGGAACCAAGTTTCTGCACCCTGAGATGGTCATGATGTCGGTTTATACCCTCTATTCCTACTTTCGCACAGGTCACTAAGCTCTTGGGCTCTATCAGTCTAGCCCTTTATTACATCCTTCAGTATCTCCATGAAGGAGTACTATTGACCTTCGCGCAGCCCTAACCTGTGGTCCAGGTACTTTCGCGCTAGTATGACAGCGTATTGTACAGGTTCCCAAGTTATCTTAAGTGTTTTACTTATCTTACTAAACAATCACAGTTAGCACCGCGTAAACTAATATTCTCACTTGCGTTCAATTAACCAACATAATTACATACATTCATGTATCACATAAGCATTGTAAATGAAATCCATACACAATATGACAAGATGCATTAACCGGAAATAAATACACAGTAATTGCGGAATACTTCTCTTTATTGATATCTTCATATTATTACAGACTCTATCCACCCTATGCACATAGCTGCAGGGGTTTGCGCACTCAGTTGCAGACTTCTACCCTAGGCCTCTGTGCACTCAGTTGCGGAGCCTCTACCTACGCTAAGACCCAAAACTTAGACTTCTCTACCAAGACTCCAAGCCTTGCTACTCCCAAAAACTTCTGACTCCTTAGAGCTTACCTACTTAGCTCTTTTTATACAATCCCATGGTCTGCGAACCATGGGTGGATCTTTACAGCCGACTTTACACTTTACAAAATAAGGGTGGACAACCCTTCATGACTCATGACACCTTCATGCTCTGCGACCACAAAATGCAAAGACTTTACAACTTTATTACAAAACTTGACCCAAAACATGGGCTTTTGGCCCCAAAACTGTCATTGGAGGATCTCGTTCCCAACAAGCCCCCAACACAAACATCATGACTTGCCCTCAAGTCACTCTACAGGCGCAGAGATCTTAGCGCAAAGATGTCCCAGCTTGACCTATATGACCGCAACCTCAGTAATGCACTGTACGGCTGCCTGCTTTTCTTCTTCAACCGTCTACTCAGTCACTGCTCCTGAACTGTCGGCCTGAAGCTTTTGTTGAGTTGCTTGTAGAGTTGCAAGATTTCCTTCAATATAAGTCATAACCACATAAGCCTCATCCAACCAAGGCTTTAGTCACACCTTCAGCCCTTCATCCTTGTGCTGCACTGCATCTACCTGTTCTTTCAACTACTTGGCCTCCTATAGCTTTGCCAGTCTCTATGTGGGCACGATGGTTCGCGTTGTGCCTTTGACCTCATCATAGCACTGCTACAATTCTTACGCTTCTATCTCCATCCGTTGTACATTAGGGTCCTCCTACAAGCTCGTCAGGATCCCGAACAACTGTTCAAAAGGTTGTGTGCAGTCTGCTACTGCACTGTAAATCGCCATTGTTTCTTCTGTGACAGTGGTTGCACATTGCTCCTTTACTTCTACGGAGTTGAAGGTTGGGCCTTCAACTGTAATTCGGTGATTTGTAGGTTCAACTCTAGATGAACCCTAGCCATCTCTGTACGAGCATTGTGCACCCCAGTAGCAAGCTTTCCTACGCGCACCTCGACCGGTTCTTCATCCGAAATGGCCAACTCTGGGATCATTCAGCATGCCTACTCCACAACCTGAATTATATGATTGTTCTGGTCGATTACCTCGACCATGGCAATGATGGCAGAGTCTCTTTGCAAGACCATCTATTCATTATTAATCATCTGCTCGTTGATCACCTATAGAGAGCAGTGTTCACAAGCCCTCAGCTCCGCAATCACTCCATCCTGTAATAGGTGGAGTGCCTCGCTAGGGAGCACTACCAATTTCAATCCTACTCCCTTGAGGGTGCTGACAGTGGGCCTATCACCTTCATTCTCCATGGTCAGTGCTCCATCGAGCACCATTATCTCGTTGGAGACCTTCGCAACATCTATGTACTTTTGGAAGTGTCGATAGCGAGGCTGGTGGACACCGTGCCAACCTGTGACATGTGGGTCTGTAGCTCCTACAGACCTGTCTGGATGGCCCCCAATATTAGTTTTTGTTGTTGCTCAAACTATTGTAGGGCCTCTGTGGTAACATGTCACACCATGTCTCCAATGTCGTGCAAATCTCCCTCTTTGAGGGTGATTGGGTCCAACGACGTCTTAGTGGCCTTGGATTTCTTCCTAAACCCTCCTTTCTCTTGCTCCATTGGACACTTGATGCGGGTGGATGTCACCTGCAGGTCCGCGCCATGCTGCTTTGTCTTCTCATTCATAGCTTCCTCTGTCACGGGCGAAGGCGACCTCGCACCTTTGTTAGAGCCCCGCTCTGTTCCACCTATTTGCTTCTATGTCTATTGAGCAGCATCACGCTCTGCCTGGGCCTTGTCAGTGGCCTCCTTCTTCCTCTTCTCGACTAGCTGCACCATCTTGAGCTTGGCCTCCTACTTCTTACGCTGCGTGGAAAACTTGCTCACCCCCACCGCCAAGTCTGATGTAGTACGCCATTCTTCTGGCCAACGATCAAGTACTACATCAATGGCGTCATTTTTTGCCAAGTAAGGAAAATCATACCATGCAAGGTCCTTTGGCGCCGTGATTGATACATGATGAAAATCTACCTTGAACTCCACGTAGCCCTGTAGGTTAGCAAACAAAGTAGGTGACAACCATAGTTTGCGATTGATATCCATGCAGATGTTCATCTCCATCAAGATCCAGAAGATCTTGTAGTCCTTGATGCGCTGCGCATCCTTGGTCACCCACAGCAAAGCATACTTCATTGCTTCTGGTAGGTCCAGTGCGACCGAGGGAAATTGGCTATCCTCTGGCAACTCCCATGTTACCAGCACAATCGACAACAAGAGCCACGCATAGTGGAACATCTTGCTAAGCTCTTGTGCCTCACTAGAATTCGCAAGGAACTCACCACAGAGATAGTGCACCCAATTGAACTAGACTCCTTCAGTGCATTGGGCTACTAGCGCGACGGCAGGTGTCGACACTTCATCAGCGTGACATTTCTTCATCACCTTCCCTTCCAAAATCTGCATGGCCACCTTTATGGCAGGGTCACTGATACTTGATATGGGATATTCGTGCGGCTTCTTCACAAGCTTAAATTTCTCCTTCATGGCCTCCGCGATAGCTTGCTCACCACCTTTTCCACCAAAAATCATGGTCGGATCTCTCCTGTGTAGGGAAGCCATGTGATCCAATGCATCAATCTTTCGATGATGAGTATTGGCTCCACCAGCCACTGGCACCCATCGTGCACCAAGAATAGTAGCTGCTTGATGACCAAGGCTGTAATTGGGATGCGGTTGTAGTGCAGCACCCATAGCAGGTTGAGCAAACCTGCCTTGTCTACTCCCCTGAGCCACTTTCGCAGATCCAATGCAGTCATCCCAGTTGTTGTGTCAATAATGCAATGCATTAGCTGCTCGGTCTCCAAGTGCGAGAACTTCTCATGGTAAGCTAAGTTCCAGTCTTCAAGATTTAACAGAGGAACCTACCCCAAGCATGGTCCTTCAAAAACAATCTCATCTGGCAGCAAAGGGGTTTGCAAGGGGACCTTTCTCTCATCGCTATATTTTGGTACCTTGGTCATGACCTTGCACGGAAGGATGTACTCAGGCAACCGAGTGATAGAGTCAGCACCCTGGGCTTCAACTTCCTCCACGTCTATCCCCACGTCCTCATCATCCAACGGGATGTCTTCAATTTCTTCCTCCTCTGGTTCCAGATTGATGGCTTTGCCCTTTTCTTGTGCGGTGGGCTTTTCCTTTGGTGGGTTTCTTCTCAGTGATGCACGCACCGATATTGCAAGATGCTTTCCCTTCTTATCCTTCGAGCTCTCCTTGGTTTGGGTTGACTTTGGTCTAGGTGTTCGTGGTGATTTGGGCACTTCAGCTAAGACTTTGGAAATCTCTGGAGCAGCTTCCTCTGCCTCCATATCAACTTCTAGCACAACCTCCTCGGTTGTCACTGCTTCGGTATCCATAGCTTTTGCAGATGTCGACATGACACTATTCAACAATTCTCATGTCGTCTCTGGTAATTTCTCAAACGCCGAACTTGCTATTAGAGCTTCGACAAATTCTCGGTTCATGTGCGTTTGAGAGATCAACAACTCAATTCTCAAAATGCCAAGTGTTTTCCATTGGGAAACCAACTATAATTTATAGGGAATTTTGAATTCAAATTCGATCGTTCCCCCCACATTTGGTCCATTAATGTGGATTGGCAGTAGATTTTTACGGATCTGACCCATAAATTTCGTCTTAACTGTCGGTCACCCACTCTATTTGACTGCATTTCTACCATCAAATCATGAACAGTGACTTTAATGGTCACTTTCCAGCTGACCTGTGCGATTTATCCCTGGGTAGTGCAGCTCCCTTCATGCTACCGCGAACCCTGTGACACTTCCTTACTTCGCACAATCCTCCAATCGTGCAGCTCCCCAACCCATGCAGTGTAGTTTATAGTCCCGTGCCTCCTTTCAGCTGCTTGGAGCACTAAGACTGTGCCACTCTCATATAGTCACATGGCTAGAACACCGATGTATGGCTTCAATCTACTGCCATTCACCTTTCCTGGGAAGGGATCTCCATTCAATTTAACCAACTTAAAGGTGCGCAGCTTAATGTGCCGATCATGCCATGATTTTTCGAGCTGATTTTGGACCTGTTGGTAAAATCCAGCTAGAAATCTCTCATCCTCAAGCTCAGCCAGCTGCACGAGCCTCTCTTCCAGAGCTTCGTGCTTCGTCATACCCGTTAGTGCCGATATGTGTAGACTAGGCACAATGTATTCCATGGGCATCACTGCTTCAACACCATAGACAAGCCTAAAGGGTGTCTATCTAGTCAACTTCTTGCATGTCATTCGATAGGCCCATAGTACTGTGGGTATGCGTAGGTCCCAATCACTTGGTTGAGCATTGCAAAAGCTTGGTTAGCACATTCTGCAGCACCTTATTTAATGCTTCCACCATCCCATTAGCCTGTGGGCAATAAGGTGTGCTCTTCTAGTGATATACCTAAAATTCCTCCATCAGCGCGTTAATCGTCTCATTTAGAAAGTGCATACCACGATCACTCATCAGAACATTTTGTAGAAATTCCCACTGTAGATCACCTGATAATGCAATATACTAAAGCAAAAT
Organism: Pinus taeda; assembly: GCA_000404065.3. Classification (NCBI taxonomy): domain Eukaryota; kingdom Viridiplantae; phylum Streptophyta; class Pinopsida; order Pinales; family Pinaceae; genus Pinus; species Pinus taeda. The sequence goes on from APFE030967295.1 coordinate 35,150, forward strand.
ACTAGATCTACTTCTACAATCAAACTTTGTGGAAGCTTAATCAATTTGAGCTAGATCAATCAGAACACATATAATAGAGAAGAAGAAATCATACACATGAAACACAGAAGAATACTCTGGGGAAAGCCTCAGCTAAAAACCCCAATCTCTATATTATCATACAAGTGGAAATATGTCCGGATTACACAAAGTTTTAGCTCACAGGCTATCCATATCTCAGTACAATCCCTTTGTTGCTCATAAATAGTCAAAGGCTTATCACAAACCTTCTCCTCTTCCCTCCAAGCCTCCTATTTCCTTGCAGTTTCTCCTGGGGTCTAATGCTACCACCTATGTGAATTTACCTCTTACACTACTCACTAAACTCAAAAGTAACTGCGCAGTTCTGAAGGAGATAATTCCTTCTACATGGATGAGTTTCCAATATAGGAAAAATCCTCCAACTGATAGTACATTGTCCCTTCCTCTAATCTCAACTAGGTCTCTGACTGAACTGACATGCATGAGTTATTTATGAGAGAATATTTAGTTATCTGAAACGTGCAACTTACATGCATGCATGCAACTTAACTGACTGACCATCACAACTCAGTTCCAAACTGTTGGAACTAACAGCCTTAACTGGACCTTACACCTTAGTTAACTGAGCTAAACTAATTACACACTCACACGTACAGACTCATCCTGTCTCATTTACATCAGGGATAACTTCCTCAATCAATGGAGAAATTGTTGCATGTCTTCACATAGACTTCATGTTTGATTTCCTACAACTAATTAACTCAAGATGAATTAATTAATTATTTTACAAATAGTTGCTAAGATCAAATTCTAATTTTACTTCTCAATTCTAGTTCAGGAACTAACTAAAATTGGAATCTATCCCGAAATACTATTTATAGCAATGTTATTTTTAGCATTTCCATTTTTCATTCCTTGTTGCTATATCCAACACTAGTACCTGAAATGCTATTTATAGCAATGTATTTATAGCATTTCTATTTTTAGAATTTCTTGTTGCTATTTTCAACACTCCCTCTCAACAAGAAGGCATTCAACTTGAACTCGATCCTGAAGCTTTGGAATGTTCTGCGTGCAACACTTCTCTCAAGTGTTGTTTCTCCAGCAACTCAAAAAACAAAAAAAATCTCCCAATTGACCTCCCTGTTGGGCTAGAAACAACCTATGATGTTGAAGGTCCCTCTGTAGCTGACAAGTTCTCCTTATGTGACCTCTGAGCTGCTGTAACACTCCATGCATCTTGCGTCGTTTCACACCTCTTTGTGCCATCTTGCACTGGTGCAACACTCCTATGCCTCTTGTATTGTTGCAGCCTGCTAGCTCTGCACTGTCTTGGGATTCCTGCACTGTATCTCTCTCTACCACTCCATCTCCATCTGTCTCTACCCACTCATTCAGTCCTGCTACTCCTCGTTGGGGCTCCTATAGCAAGGTATAATCAAAGAGGTTGGGTACCTCAATGATCCTGCCCCTGTTCCAGCCTTCTTGGGACTGTCACTCCACATCGCCCCACCTCCTACCTGGAGGTCGGTTACAGACATTTTTTGGCACTGCAACCCCAATCATACATGTCCATAAACCAAGGGCTTCTAAGTCCCTAAAATTGTTGCTTCACACCCTAAAAGAACAAGGTCAGCTGATTACATCATCCCCCGGAATTTCTCCATGGAAAACTGCTCAGAACTGGTCAAAACTAGACCATACAGACTGCCCAGTGCAGAGGGTGTGATGCATCTCACCTGCTCAATGTAAAAAGTGTAATGCATACTAGAAAGCCCTTCTGTAGGGTGCGAAGGGCGAGAGTAGACAAATGGTAGAGATAGTTTACAAGGTGGATGATCATGGAATCTTCCAAAAACTTCTCCTGTGACACTTGCCTCTCTGAATTCACCTAGGGATGAGTAAGAGATCATCAATCTCCAAGTGGAAACAAGAACTATCAGAGAGAGGACACTAATCAAAATCCCAGAAGCTGACTCACTCCCCTGTAATAATCTATATATGGATCCCTCATCACAGAGATCCAGAGGCTGGAATCTTGTATCTTGTAAGGAAGTGTTGTTGGTTTCCTGGTGCAACATCATAGTGTTGGGTGATCTAAGCTTTTCATGAGGTGAAGAAGGGCTTTCATGCTGAGAGGATGATGCTGGGTCAGAAAAATGGGTTGTAATCCTCTTTGTTATTCTTAATATTGATAAAGTTATTCAAGTTTTCCTCCACATTCTTGTATCTTAGATGATATATGCATTTTTGTGGTCAATATATATCTAGTCCTGTATTGTTTATGATTGTAGATCTTTGTTCTTCGATAGTATTATGCTGCTTTGATTCCACAGGTGCTCTTTGAAGCTGGGTAGACGAAGGAGGAGCGGTAAAGATCTGTCAGAAGGGAGAGGAACCAAGCAAGGAACCAAGTGCAAGACTGAGGTTGGTGTCTTTTTTTCCCCTCTTATCTACTTCTCATAAAGTAAAGCGAAAGTAGTTTTAGTTTGTTTGTTTCTAAGATAGCTACCAGTCTTAGTGGGACTAGCAGCTCCGCGTGGACACTAGATTTCCCGATAACAAAATGGTGATAACAGATCTTTGCCACTTCTCCTTCGTCTACCCAGCTTCAAAGAGCACCTGTGGAATCAAAGCATCATAATACTATCGAAGAACAAAGATCTACAATCACAAACAATACAGAACCATATATATATTGACCACACAAATGCATATATCATCTAACATACAAGAATGTGGAGGAAAACTTGAATAGATTTATTAATATTAAGAATAGAAAAGAGGATTACAACCCATTATTCTAACCCAGCGTCATCCTCTTAGCATGAAAGCCCTTCTTCACCTCATGAAAAGCTTAGATCACCCAACACTATGATGTTGCACAAGGAAACCAACAGCACTTCCTTACAAGATACAAGATTCCAGCCTCTGGATCTCTATGATGAGGGATCCATATATAGAT
>APFE030967295.1:78433-88660 GCA_000404065.3 Pinus taeda
AATTGTTAGTACTGTCGCTTTGAAAAGATAATTCAGATTTGTACTTAGCATTCTTCTTGTCATTCACACATTAAGAAGGCTGAAAACAAATACATGCATGTGCATTTGCATTTAGACTGCTTGTTAGTTTGATTTAGGATAGTGCATCTAGTGTGTGCTCTGTGCTCTATGTTGAAAGAATCTCATTTCTCTTTCCTTAGAAGCTAGGATTTTCATTGCAAAAGAAGATTAAACGATTGTTTATCATCTTAGATTGCATTTTAGGAATTATATATCTACATCACACGGTGAACCCAAAAGAAAATTTTCATAAGCAAGATCAATTGTAAAATAAATTCAATGAACATAAAAACGCTTTGGAACCTAACACACAACATTTAGAAGTCTAGGCTAGAGACGTATTCCAGTGTTGTAAAGCCTGGTAACTATCGCTTTCATTGATGGTTGGGTGATTCCTCCTCTTTGAGATGACAAGTGCTAGTACAGACTTGTGCTCCCATGTGCCGTCGAGTATATATTGGGAGACCACAATAGGTTATATCATTTATCCTTAGGAAGCCGTGTCTGTCACCCTATCGATCACAATGCACTGAACATAGCATTCGAGAAGATTGATTGTTGTACCGTAAAAAGTATTATGCAGTTTTGCGATTGGTTTGGTAATCCCTCTGTCCATATTTCCAGAGTAGTCTCTTTCATTCCTTTTCAGACTCCTTAAAGGAAAATGTCCATCTGAGCACTTGTCACTTAAAGCTCATTAAAAATTGAAGGCGACTAGAGTCACCTTTTGTTTTTCTTCGACTCTTACAAACTGAAAAAACAAGTTGTGTCAAAGCGTCTAAAATTTATTTTAATCAGAATAATATCACTATTCCCGCGTTGGTCTTAGGTTGAAGAAAATGGAGTCCACCAACCAAGGATTTCCCCTTGGAGGAAATCCTAGTCCTTTCTCCTCTTGGGGAGATGTTGGTGCACCTCATATAGCCACATTGTCACTTCTAGGATTGACGATTGGCTTGCCCATATGGCTCTTCTCGACCTCTATTGTTCAGAATACTGTGATTCATGAAAAATCAAGTCAGAAACTAGATGATACTAGAGTTACCTCCCAACCTTCTACTTCATTTGTTTATCCTTCTCCTCCTTCCTCTTCGCTTGATGAAGTTGGTAAAGCTGAAAATCAAGTAACTAAGAAGGAGAAGAAAGGGAAGGAGAAGAAGGAAAGGAAGAAGAAGGAGCCAAAGGCAAAAGGGGCAATCATGCATCATCTAGCGAAAATCCACACACTGCACTGTCCAAGCCTAAATCTCCATGTGTCATTTGCAAAGGAGACCACTATCATTGAGATTTTCCTTGCATCCCTCGGATCTTAAGGGACTGGTCTCCTCGTTTGCACAATCCGGTGTCATTGACCTCTGACGATCATGTTGAAAGTACATCGTCAACTAGTGAAAGTGAAGTATCAAGATAGAAAAGGAAATGTAAATTTCCTTGTAAACTGTGTGAAGGCGATCACGCCGTCCACCATTTTCCCTTCCTAGACGAAGCTAAAAGAGTTTTGGATAATTGTCCTGCTCCACGGCTATGGCTTCCTCCTGGACATAAGAAACTCTTGTCGATTCCATCACTAGTTGAAAATCCGATTGACATGCCATTGTGGTCAGTCAAAGCGTCTATCATTAAAGATAAACCCTCTAAATCCACACCAGACGAAAGTCAAAATGTCGAGGCGGTAGTTGACGCGGTCTTGCCTTAAGAAGGCCCATCTTCAGATGATATAGTCACTAAAGAGAATGAGAACGACACCATTAAAATTATTTTCATAAGCACAGACTCTAATGAACATGGGGGAAATCTACCCGTTCCTTTACTGTAGGAAGGAAGTTCATCAGAGTCATATCCGACCGCCTATTCGGTCCCACCTCCAAGCAACGTAGTAGTTTCCTTCGATTGAAATCTACTAGGAAGACCCTGTTTACCATCTAATGTACCATTTCGAATCATTGTACAATCTTACAGAATGGTCATGGTCAGTACCATCGTAGATGAAGGGGCTTCTGTGAGTATCCTTTCCTCAACTTCTTGGAAAGCGCTTGGTTCGCCATCGCTTCTGCCTGAGATGAGAAATCTGACAGGCTTCAACAAAGGAACCAGTCGATCGTTAGGGATCCTTCCAAATGTGCCTATTACTTTGAGAAGGAAAACCATTTATATGAATGTAATGGTAGTCCAAGAACCTCTAGACCATAATCTACTCCTTGGGCGTGACTATGTTTATAGCATGGGAGCCATTGTCTCCTCACTCTTTAGAGTAATGTGTTTTCCCCATGAAGGCCAAGTGGTCCAGCTCATAGACCAACTTTCGTTCCTTGGCTCACACATAGATAATAGTCAAATGCCATCCCTAAATGGTCTTTTCAGGCAAGGAATGTCTCATCAATCTCCAGTCCATCCACATGAAGAACGCGAGTAATTCAGGAGGACATGACTGAAACCCAGGGGGCTTGCACCGTGGCCTGTTCCAACAAGAAAACTCTAGGCATAGAGTAGGTTTTTGCGAAGGATATATGACTAGTCCAATACCCATCCGTATAGGAAGAGGGAATTAGGCTGGAATAAGATACCTCCATTAGAAGGTAGGCCTCTCTCGATGTAACAAATGTTTTGTCTAAAAATTGAAGGGTAACCTAGAAACTCTACTTCGCTATGCCTAGGGGCATGCAAACCTTTTGCGAGCAAGTGAAAAGCGACTAGCATAACACTAACTGTAGTTCCGCTGGCTTCAACTGCTTAAGTTGGGTGAGTGGTCGAATCGATCATTTGCCTTCGTAGGGGCCAAATGGCACTGGTGAAGTAAAGGAAAAATATTCCTACCTGACCTTAGTAGTTAACTAACCCCTAGGACAGTAGTTGGTCATTCCTAGCTTGCATGTGAAAGGATACGGACCAAAGCTTCGAAAGGTGCAAGCTCTATAAAAAATGGAATCTATCGATGAGATGTCCTTATTATATGACTGGCATGAGCAATTTTTATGTGAAGTTCAAGCTCGTTAAAAATGAAACCTAAGCAATGAGCAAATGTTTCCCCCGGAGTTTAAGCTCATTAAAAAATGAACCAATCTCCGGTAAATAACCATTGTGAATCCGTTATCATCATCTTTTGAGCCTTGGTCGTGTTCTCATCATCACCTCCACTCTGTTTTAGCCGAGCATACACCTCCATTTAATTGTTTACCCTTTTTTAGGAACATCTGCGACAAGTGATCTTGTTAGCCATCCTTTTGACACTGTCATGATTGGAAAATTCCAAACCTTACCTGGAATCAGCCGCTACCCGAAATTATCACTCGTCCCTCAAAAAACGAGTCTCCTTTAAGCTATTTTCACCTGACTTGTAAAATATGAAAATATTTCCGAGCGATTGGCCTCTCCAGCTCATTAAAGCTACCAGAAGTGATATCCCTCCTCTAGATTTTAATTTTTTTGGACCTGAGGGATTATTACACAAAAAGATCGAGTGCTTCTCTTGTTTGGCTCGTTAAAACTATCGAAAATTCATCCATTTCGTATTATTTTATACTTTTTCAAACTTAAGGGATTATATGATGAAAAAGGATTATTGGAGTTTCCTTTCCATCCCTTTTCAGACCCTCTAAAATTGAAAAAGGACTGAGTTATCATTGTCATTAAACTCGTTAAAATCAATAGTGACAAACTTGTCCAAATGGACGAGAACGAGTTTCACTGTCACTAGGCTCGTTAAAACATAGTGACGGGTTCACCCGAAGGGAGAATTATAGAACAAAAATATCTTATCCTCCTCAAGCTTGATAAAAATAAAGAGGTACTGGTCAGCAATGACTGGGGAAAATTGGGAAGAAAACTTGAAGAAACCTTATTGATAGCAAGTCGCTCTTGAACATGACACTTTCACTACACGTCCGAGTCTAGTTGGGTTATTCCGTTCACCAGTCATATCACCATTGGTCCATTGTACCATCCATATTCGTGGTTAACGCTACCAATCCATTTCAGTGCCATCGGTATGTTCAAGAGAAGTCGCTCATAGAATTCACCTGTGTCTCATCCGCTGCAATAGATTCATGCTCCATTCTTTCATGACCACCACCCTAAACCTTATATCATCAGATCATTTTCACCTCCAAAATCATTTGCTCCGTTCTGTGTCGTAGATGTGGGATTCATTAAGGCCCTCCTACAACAGGTCACTTCTTGTCGACATTAGCTCATTATCCAAGAAGTAGACCTAGGAACAGCCCTTTCAGTACTTTGAAGCTTGCATGCCTCAATGGCAAGTTTCTCACTTTTGGAGACAAGTTCACATCAATGGCCTTTGACCGAGAGATTTTTCATGGTGTTCGATGACAAGTACCATTTTTAGACCACACAAATTGCGCTGTAGTACCTCGAGGGTCATCATCATTATCGGTGATTCCTCTCGTGCCTGTTAACAACTTACGTCATTGGCTGGTAATCAAGCGATGTCTTTCCATGTTCGACTCCAGAACATCTTTCACATGGATCAACTTGTACTCTGAGTGAAGATTGAACGAGTTTGAAGACCCCGGATCTAGTTTCATCCATCTAGGCTGCGATATATTCAGGAATATAAAGACATCGAATGTACATCATTGCCGAATAGATGATCATCTGAATCAAAGGATGATGACTCCCTCTGATTCATCAGTCTGCTACACAGACGGTTATCTGTCCTATGTACATGAAAATGAATTTATAAAGCTGAGCCTGGGAATGCCCGCCTCAGCTAGATCATGAAAAATATTATGAAGATAATTTATTGTATTGTATCTTATTACAGGTCACCTTCCAGCTCAAAAAAACTTCGGATCCTCATGATAAAGCATTTCACCCGACATCAAAAGATTAAAGACCTCATGCTTTAGGTGGTAACTGTTATATACATTTTTGGGCACTACAACCCCAATCATACATGTCCATAAACCAAGGGAACCTAAGTCCCTAAAAGTGTTGCTTCACAAGATTACTTCTCCTGTGAAACTTGCCTCTCTGAATTTTCCCAGGGATGAGTAAGAGATCATCAATCTCCAAGTGAATTCAAGAACCATCAGAGAGAGGACACTAATCAAAATCCCAAAAGCTGACTCACCCCCTTGCAATCATCTATATATGGATCCCTCATCCCAGAGATCCAGAGGTTGGAATCTTGTATCTTCTAAGGAAGTGTTGTTGGTTTCCTGGTGTAATATCACAGTGTTGGGTGATCTAAGATTTTCATGAGGTGAAGAAGGGCTTTCATGCTGGGAGGATGACGCTGGGTCAGAACAATTAGTTGTCATCCTCTTTGCTATTCTTGATATTAATAAAGCTATTCAAGTTTTCCTCCACATTCTTGTATGTTTGATGATATATGCATTTGTGTGGTCAATATATATTTGGTCCTGTATTGTTTATGATTGTAGATCTCTGTTCTTCGATAGTATTATGCTTTTTTGATTCCACAAGGTGCTCTTTGAAGCTAGGTAGATGAAGGAGCGGCAAAGATCTGTTAGAAGGGAGAGGAGCCAAGCAAGGAACTAAGTGCAAGACTCAGGTTTGTGTCCTTTGTTCCCCTCTTATCTACTTCTCATAAAGCAAAGCGAAAGTAGTTTTAGTTTGTTTGTTTCTAAGATAGCTACCAGTCTTAGTGGGACTAGCAGTTCCGAGTGGACACTAGATTTCCCAATAACAGAGAGAATGAACTATCAGATCACTTCATTTCTAGAACATATCATGACCATTGGATAGTAAGTTACAAAAGTACATAGTAAAGAAACATACTTTACCTAACTCTACACTAGACCAAGTTATACTTAACTATTTCCTATGTGTCATAATATCCTAACATCCCCCCTTAAGAACAACTTAGGATAGGATTGAAGGATGTACAAATATGACACAATAGGAGAGGGAAGGAGGCATTAGAGCCTATCCCCCCTTAGTGACAACTTCTTGAACTCCAACCATAAATCGAAGTTTAGTAAACTTCGTCTATGTGAGAGCCTTCGTAAAGATGTCTGCAGCTTGATCATTTGTTGAATAATATTGCACTTCAAGAACACAATCATGAATGAGATTTCTGATGAAGTGCATGTGCAGTTCAATGTGTTTTCTGTGCTAATGTTGGACTAGATCTTTGCATATTTGAATGGCACTTTGATTATCACACCAAAGTGTAGTTGGATGTTGTTGTTGAAATCCAAAATATGACAGGATCTGACGAAGCCACAGGGCTTCCTTTCTAGCTTCTACAACACCACGATACTCTACTTCTACTGAAGAAAGAGAAATGGAACATTATTTGTTACAAGCCAATGTAATAGGTTCTAAACCAAGAATGAACACATAACCCGCAGTAGACTTCCGATCATCAGGGTCACTAGCCCAATCAGAATCGTTGAAACCATCCAATAGAGGAGATACTTCTGCATTGTAATGAATCCCAAACTAAATTGTACCTTGAACATAATGAAGTATTATTTTAGCTACTTTCCAATGACTTACATGTGGGCTTTTCATAAACCAAGCAATAAGGCCAACAACAAAGAAAAGGTCTGGACAAATATGGGTCAGATACAAAATTTTTCCTACAAGTTGACAGTATAAGGTAGAATCAACTTCAGGGCAAGTACAAGTGACTAAAATTTTGGCTCCAGATTGAAAGGGAGAAGGGGCTGGCTTACAGTCTTCGATGTGAAAATGGTGTAGAAGATCACATGCATACTCAGAATGGGAAAGGAAAATACCTTCCTTTGATTGCAATACTTGAAGACCAAGAAAATAATGCAAGTGTCCTAAGTTTTTCATTTCAAACTTCTTTTTAAGGCTATACTTCACATGATTTATAAGGTTGGGATCACCACTAGTAAGGATAAGATCATCAACATAAAGAACAAGAATGATAAGATACTTGCCCACTTTCTTGGTGTAGACAGTATTGCCAAATGACACCTAGAAAAGCAAGTTTCTAAAAGAATGCTATCCATTCTGGCATACCAAGTCCAAGGGGCTTGCTTGAGACCATAAAGGGATTTATTAAGCCAACATACAAGGATGGAGTCTGTTTGGATAAATCCAGTAGGTTGTTCCATATAGATTTCTTCATGCAAGTCCCCATGCAAGAAGGCATATTTAACATCCATCTCATGGAATTCCGATTTGAAAGAGGTAGCAATGGAAAGAACAAGTTAGATAGAGTTCATTTTGGAAATAGGGGAGAAGGTTTTAGTATAGTCAATGCCTTCAACTAGTGAAAAACCCTTAGCAACAAGATGAGCTTTATGTTTATCAACTTTTCCATCTGGTCTATACTTGGTCCAGTAAACCCATTTGCATCTAACAAGTTTTTGTCCCTTTGGAAGAGGAACAAGATCCCATGTATCATTTACCAATAATGAAAAATATTCTTCATTCATAGTTGCATCCCAATCTGGATGGCCTGAAGATTCTGCAAAGATGTCAGGATCATAATTTGTTTAAGCTTGAGCCAGTAAAGAAGAGGCTCTATCGAACTAAGAATGTGTACGTCATTGATTTGTAGGATCATCGACAAGAGCACCTGCTACATCCCGAGTAGCACGGAACCATTTTGGAAGTTGCGGAGCTGAAGGAGGATCCTGAGAAGGTGGGCGAGGATTGCCATCCTTGATGCCATCATCTGAAGAAGAAATATTTTTATAAGTAGAAGGGATAGAGAGAGGTGGCACATCCACCAAACTAGCCTCGTAGGAAGATATATTTTCAACAAACTTTACATCTCTTCTAATGATAAAATTTTTGGACTTAAGTGGGATAAGTCTATATCCTTTGACATCTTCAGAATATCCAACAAAAATACATTTTTCACTCTTAGCTTCTCAAGCTTTATGTTTCTCATCTGGAATATGGGCGCATGCTTCACTTCCAAAAACAAGAAAGTGACTTACATCTAGTTTAATTGAGCTCCATGCTTCCTCTAGAGTGATATTCTTTAAAACCCTAGTAGGAGTGTGATTTACTATGTAATTTTCATAGTTAATTGCTTCTGCCCAAAAATTAAGACTAAGTCCTTTAGATTGAAGCCATCAATTAGCCATTTCCTTTAAGGTGCGATTTTCCTTTCAGCTACATTTTTTGTTGTGGAGTATATGGAACAGTATGTTGCATTTGAATTCAATTCTCAGTGCAAAAGTTGATGAATTTGTTGTTAACATATTCTCCACCATTATCAGATCTTAGCTTAAGAATTTGATGTCTAGATTGTTTTTCAACAAAGGCCTTAAAGGCCAAGAACACGTTAAATACTTCACTCTAGAGTTTTAAGAAGTATACCTAAGTGCATCTGGAGAAATCATCAATGAAGGTTAATAAATACTTGTAGCCAGAGAATGAAACAACTGGAAGTGGACCACATAAATCACTATGCACAAGTTGTAAAGAGATTGAGGCGTGCCAAGAGGAACGTTTTTCAAAACTATCCTGATGATGTTTTCTGAGTACACATCTGGAACAAACACCATCTCTACAAGATAGCATTGGAAGACCTATAAAAAAATTTCTTTACATAGATTCTAAAGGGAGCGATAATTTAAGTGACCAAATAACTCATACCAAAGTTTTCTCACTTCATCATTATGAGCAACAAATACCGAGGGAATATTTGATGACCCAAAGTTGTTAAGCTTATACAACCTTGTAGAATCATCAGCAATGCCAGTAGCTAAAATCTCTCTAGGATCTCTTAGGTCCTTAATTACAACATTGTGAGTTGAAAATTCAATGATTTTACCTTCACCCAAATGAGCTATCTGATATACAAATAGAAGGTTGCAGGATAAGGTTGGAACACATAATACATCATTAAATTGACCATTGTCTAGGTGAACAGTTCCAGTCTCTACAACACTAAGAGATCTATCATCACCAACATATATATTTTTGGTGTTAAAATCATTTAAAGAAGAAAACATGGCTTTGTTTTTGACCATGTGATAAGAACCTCCAAAATCAATGAACCACTCATGAGAATGAGAAGAAGAAGATACATTTAATGCATAACTAGACTGAGATTCTTGACAACCACATCCAAGAAGTGCTATTCCTAAAGATGAAGTTGAAATTAAAGAGTGCTCCAAATGGATGTTATGCTTCTTCATTTTGCTACTTCCAAGGCTTCCATCTTCTTAAAGAATTTGGATTCTAAGTGGAAATGTTTATCAGTATTCTTCCCTTTTTTTTATGTGCCTTATCATTTTGTTGAAATGATTTTTCATTTTGAGACCAAAATTGCTTAGGAACCCTATTTGGTTTAGGATCATTCTTTTTAGGATACTGCTTCTTAGGATTCTTTAAATTTGGTTGCTGCTGGGCGGCTAAGTCTTTCTTAGAAGAGTTTCCAAGATTAAGAAGACCAATATATAAGAGCTCTTCTTGTTCTCTTATTAAAGAATCACAAAAGGCATCAAAAGAGGGGGACTTGTAGTCTTGTCCTTGAGAAATAAAGGCTTCTCTAGTAGAATGGAAGGTGGAAACAAACAGAGAGTAGGTTGGTCCCAACTTAGTAAGAATGGAATAGATAAGGCTACCATCTTCTTTCTTAACCTTAAGACCTTCCAAGAGAAGTCTAACGGTCTTGAACATGGAAAAAAAATCTTCAATGGAAGAAAAATTATTGGGGTCCAATGTAAGCAACTCATTTTCGAGTTGATGGGCTCTAATTTCATTTTTAATTCCAAAAACTTTAGTGATTTGTTTCATTGCTTCATTTGGAGTATCACTTTCTGCGATATGGAATCTAAGGTCTGTAGAAATAGACATCCCTATCAACCCACGTGCTTTATCTTGCCTATTTTCCCATTTGGCTGCCTTACCTTCATCTTGAGGTTTGGTTTTTAGCCTAAGGCTATTTTGTAAAGACCTTTACTTCTAAGTGAATCCACAATATAGGACCATCATTGGAAGTTGTTGGTGTTGTCAAGAATAACTTGACATGCATTTTCCATTTTAACAGAAATTAAAGCTGTAGATGTTGAAACTAATAATTCCAATGGAAATATCTTGAAAAATTAGGTTGCTTAAAAAAACGGCTCTGAAAACGACTCCTGGATGAAGAAGTTATGGCTTTTTGAAGAAAAGTTGTTGAAGATTCCAACGAAGTGTGTGAATGTGAGGAAATGAATGATAATGTTATATTTCAAAAAATCCTCCCCT
>APFE030967299.1:0-33060 GCA_000404065.3 Pinus taeda
AGGCGTTGCTCCAAAAAATATTTAAGACTGTGATGATCTATGCGGATTTGGAAACGTCGCCCCAATAAATAAGGTCGCCAGGTGTCGACTGCATGTAAGATGGCCATCATTTCGTTCTCGTAGGTAGATTGGCCCTGATTCCTCCCACTGAGTTGTTGGCTTGTGAAGGCCAACGGTCACCCTTCCTGCATTAAGACCGCCCCAATACCTATACCTGAAGCATCACATTCAATGACAAAAGATTTGGTGAAGTCAGGTAGTGCTAAAACTGGAGTGGAACACATGGCATTTTTTAGATCTGTAAAGGCCTGTTGTGCTTCCTTATTCCAGAAGAATGAATTTTTCTTTAGGATTTGGGTGAGGGGCTTCGCTATGCGACCATAGTTGTGAACAAATTTACGATAATAGCCTGTGAGACCCAAAAATTCTTGCAAGCTCTTCAAGGTCTTAGGTTGAGGCCATTCCTGCATTGCTTGATGAGCTCTAGGGACTTTTTGGCAGGATCTTTTTGGGGGCGCTTATTGGTGATCTAGCCCATCAGAATCAGGACGACGAGCTGAGCACGGTGGTACCATTCATTTTTTAGTGAATTTTTTTTTTTAGGCGGTCCCACTTTTCAAAAAATCCAGTTGGTGTATGGTAGCAACTAGAGCTCAAGCTATGGCCAATGAGCTCTAGGGACCTGAAACTATATGGAGAACTGGCGGTGGATTGGGACAAGTATATTACCGATCTACACTTAGTTGGTATTACATTAACATATTAGGAAGACATTTTCACTTGAGAGGGATAGATCTCGGTATCTGAGGTTTACAAATATATCTCCTTTAACAATTCACTCAACAAGGGAAATGGTTGGTTCTGCAAAATTTAGAAGTGGAATATTCCACTCAAGATTAAATGCTTTTGGGTGGATTTCTTGGCAGACGTACTTACTTACCTCGAAAAACCTATGCCGATATGGATTCAATGGCCCAGGAAGATTTGTATTTTTTTTGGAAGAGGTGGAGGATGTGGTTCACCTATTCCTTAGATGTCCACATGTGATCTCCATTTGGATTGGTGTTCTGAAACATATTAAAGTTAGTGTTGATTGGAATTCTACATCCATTGAGGCCTATTTGCAGGATTGGAGACAGTAAATATCAAATTTTGTTCACTACCTCTATACATATTTTGGGGCATATGGAGATCTAGGAGTATTTGCATATTTGAAAACATAACACTGGGAACTAAGCACACTTGCATAAATATATGTGCATATTTACACAAATTGAGGCATGTGGACAATATGGGACCTTCCAGGCACATCTTGCACTCTGATATCTGGGGTAGATTTCTTGCTGGTTTCTTCAACGGGGCACCTTATATGCAATTGTGTAGAAGAGGGTATTACATTGTTATTAGGCCTAGACTTTATTATCACTTCAGCTGGCATAGTGGGCAGGGAACAAATACCGAGGTGGAGATCATTACCCTTTGGGGGGTACTATTCTATGCACACTGGTTATCCATTATGACATTAGCTATCTATGGGGACTCAAAGGCCTTCATTGATTGGGCAATGGCTCATACCACTTTTGAGCCTCCTATGCTCACAAATTGGATTGGGTCTATGATGGGACTATTCTAGGGGTGAATTTCTCACATATCTATAGAGAAAAAAATGGTGGGGTAGACACATTACCCAAAGTGAGACATCGATACTAGCTTGGAGAGATTGTATTCTCAACATTCCAAAACGACTACATGTTCAGGAGGGGTAAAATACATTTCTATTAAGTTTCCTCCTCTACGAGGTATGCTTGATTGACGCATAACATTTTTTGGATTTTCTGTAGGTGCTCTAATGTCACCGACATTGGCAATGGGTAGCTTTGACTCTTTTTTTGCATCATTGACAAAATTGGACATGTAACATGGCATTTTGACAAATGGGAAACTATTAGTAGACTATATGCATATTTTGATATGCTGACTTGCTTAAGAATATTTACCTCTGTAGGTAGTCATCCTATAGTGAATATGGTTGAGTATTGACATATGTAAACAAACTTTTTTATATAATACAAGAAGATTGTTCCTTTTTCTTCTTGAAAAAAAAGGTGGGACTATGAGGGGTTCTAGCCTACATAACAATATAATAATAGAAATATAACCACTCAATATCTAGGTATTAATAAGGGGTTTTTGGGTCAACATGGGGCTCGTATAGGGCTTAACATGCCCCTCCCCTTCAAAGAAGTGTTGTCCTCAACACTTGATTATTTGTGGGTGTTTCTGCATGAAACACTCATCTTCCCATGTCGCTTCTTCCACTAGAGGTTCTTCGATTGATGAGATACTTAGTAATTGCTTGATTTCAATGGTTATGATCCTTCTACCTTAAAAATGATTACAAACCAATAATTACAGTCCATTTTGAGGGGGAAACCTCCTTATACATTAAATACAATGAACAAGACAATATTTGATGATGATATATATATGAGACAAATGATACAATTATAATAAAATGAGACTGTGAGGGGTTCTAACCTACATAACAATATAACAATGGAAACAAAACCACTCAATATTTAAGTATTAATAAGGTGTTTTTGGGTTAACATGAGGTTTGTATAAGACGTAACATTTTTTAAAAAGACTATTTAATTTTGGTATATAAAACAATCTTGAAGTTCCTTTAAGCACTATAATGTAAAGTAGTGTGATATCCTTTTTGAGTAAGTGCCTTTGCAAAGTTTATATTATCATATTTTGATTATTGGAAAGAGTTATATTTTATTAGAATTATTAGTGTTTTTTATATTGGAATATTGATAAAACACATATTATAATGGACCCAAAATACACTATAAGAACATGCTTTTTATATAGGGATATTGATAAAAAGGAAAACCTATAATAATGGATCAAAATACACTATGAAAAGATATGAGAAATGTAATTTTATTTTATGTTCAATAAAATTATATTTTTTTTCCACAAAAATATATTGATATATATTTTGTTTTTTTTTTTTAAATTTTTTAAAAATTATTATATTAAATAAATAATTAATTTTAAAATAAAATAATTTAAAATACCAATTTCATCACCTTTAGACCTTAATAATTGTTATGAACAAATATATATAATGAAATTCTTCCAACGAAGTAAATGAAAAAGTGGAAATGATTATGAATTATACGTTGTATGGCACATTACAAGGAATATTCTCAATTTTTCAAGTTCATTTATATATATAGCACTTTAAAAAATTAAGATAGTATTATATAAAAAAATTGTAATTTAATTTTAATAAATTTTTAAAGATTTATAATATTGAAACTAATTCTAATAAATTATTAATATTAATAAAATCTTTACCATATATCATTTTTTTATTCATAAACTTATTATGATTCTTCCCCATACATATATACATACTCTGTACTTCTGAAATTACATCAAATATCAGTTTCTTAAGAGTGCATATTACAACTTTTGTAAATTCATCATTTCCCCCGTGAAGATTAAAGATCAAATGTGAAAGGATGGAACCTCAAATCAAATCAAACGTTGAAAGGTGGTAAACCCTCTCAACATCCAACCCATCTATGACTACTCACCTAACTAAATCCATCACTGGTGTTCACTGAAGTTCAACTTTAATAATTATATACAAGGGGTTGTTCTCATAAACCTAACTTCATCATTGCATAATGGTTGTTATTTTATTAAATTAATATTATATTAATTTAATTTAAATAGTGTTTTCTCTAAGATCCATAATATTAAGGTGGTTTATAAAATTTGTTAAATTAATATAATAATAAAATATATTTTTAACAGGAATGTAAAAAAAAAAAAAAAATTATTAGAAAAAAAAATAATAAAAACATTAAATGCATTAGTTAAATGAGATGGGAACAATGAAGATGTTAAAAAGATAAGTTTTTTTTGGTAGAGATTGGTTGAAGAATTATTTTTATCATTTAAAGCTATAAAGAAATATGGATGGAAATGAACCAATGGAAATCAATGTTCTGTTAAAAGAGAAGTTTTTTTGGGTAGAGATTGGTGGAAGAATTATTTTTATCATTTAAAGCTATAAAGAAATATGGATGGAAATGAACAAATGGAAATCAATGTATTTACAACAATTTATATAGAAAACAATGCATTTACAACCATTCATGAGTCTATCATGTGAGTTTGGATAGAAGCATTTGGTAAGGGATTATTATTTTCACTTTTTTCAATTATTTAGTTATTATTAAATTAAGATGGTATTTTGTTTTAAAATATTAGTGAAAAATATTTAAAATTTTCTATTATTTCTTTAAATTTAGTTGGTTAAAGCTTATAATAGTATATATAAAAGTTTAGTCATATTGTACATTATTTTATTAAAATAAGGAGGAATATAATGATCATATTTCATATATAACTATATATAACTATATATTCAGAGTGATTGTTTCGTTACATTAATATATATATATATATATATATCTTGTAGTAAGAAAGGAATTTCTAGCCATATTGTACATTAAATTTATACAAATGAAGTATTAGATGATATAATTTAAAATACATTGAGAACTTTGAAGTGATTGTTAATTAATTAAGTAATTCATATTATTTTGAGGAAAAAAAAAACTTATTTGCATATATACTTATAAATTGATATAAAACTAAAAAACCTTACAAAGTATATTAAAATCCACATTTAAGGCACAATATTCCTAATAAGGGATTCTTATTAGACATTCTCCTATAGAGATGGTTCCAATGTTACATTCTTTTTTGCTAAATATTCATTCCATTGTTGAACTATTTCCCCCTCCTTAATTACAACTATGACTGATCCAATCAAAATAATTGGAAAAGATGCAGAATGGGAACTCCTAGCAAGCTTGAAAACCAATTGATATAACATGTTAAAATAAACTTCCATATTCTCCAATTGCTAATGAACCACGAATAGTTGATACTCAACAATTTTATCTTTTTGAGATTCTAAATGAGACAGCGATTTGTTATATGGGAAGCTCCTAGATTTTCCTAGCTTACCTATTTTAAAACTGATGCAAATTAGGCAACTCACAAGGAATGCACTAACTAACACACCTATGACCTTCCATTGTCTTTTAATGATAAAACTTAGCATTAAAATAATTAAATCATATATTTTTTTAATTTTTCTTCAGATAGAAGTTGTTATGCCATAGACAAGCCCCATTTTAATCATAAAACCCCTGATTAAGCCCTGAATATCAATTTATCATATTTATTATTATTATTATATTGTTATGTAGGCCAAAATATTTCATTGTACTCATTCATTATAATTATACCAATTGTCTTCCATACATATACCAAGGGGACCTAGCCTTAGGATCATCATATTTGGTATTGTACTGTATTCATTATAAAATGAAGTTCCACCCTTGAAGTGGATTGTATTCATTAGCTTCTTAGCATTTTTAAGATGCATGGTTCATAACATTTGATATTGGAGATATGAGCATAGGGTTTTTCCTCCTTCAATAAAGGATTCATGGAATTTTCATTATAACTTTTTTTATGGAATATTTCATATAGTGAAATTTTGAGGTGACTAATGAGAAATATCAAATTACCCGTGGTCAACATTGCAAGTTTTTATTCTTTATACTTTTTAATTTATATCATGTGGAAGTCAGGGTTTGTGATTTTTCCTAAATTTAGGTTCAAATGAGTCATCTTGAAATTTTCACTATTTGTGCGAAGCTTTAGATAATGAAATTTTTAGGAGACTCGGTAGATATAAGATTACCCGTGTTCAAAATTTCAAGATTTTATTCACTATAATTTCAGAGATATACCTTGTAGAAGTTAAGGTTTGTGATTATTCTTGATTTCAATTTCAAAGGTGTCATCTTGGAATATTTGCTATAAATATGTTTATGTGAGGCTTTAGACCATTACATCTTAATAATACTTAGGAGAGTTAATAGGTCATAGGTAATAAAAATTCCAGATTTTTGTTTTCTACAATTTTGGAAATATACCATATGAACTTTAGGGTTTGTAATTGATCCTAAAATTAGTTTTTAAACCTATCATCTTGGTAGGTTTATTGTAACCTTGTTCTATAGTAATTTTAGTCTATGAAAATTTCAAGGATCTAACAAGACATACTAAGTACCTTGGGTTAAAATTTCATAATTAGATTTGAAAAATTGGACATGTGGAAAACTATACAATTTTGCTCTTGGGAAGTGGAACAAAATCAACAAGTTTTGGGAAAGTCACCATAAATTTCACTTGGCACATCAAATTTTGACAAAACCTGTGGAAATGTAGAGAAGACAAATAATAATACTATAAGTTGAAATTGCAGATTATAAAGGATAAAATTTTATGTTTACATCAGGAAAAAGATCAACCATCCAAACGATTTCCAAATTGGAGTTTGAAAGGAACGTAACTTACAAGTGGCATAAATTTTGATTATTGGTGATTGAAAAGTTGTGATAAAGAGGAGCATTATTATTTTCTTATATGGATAAGGGGTCTACGTTAATAAATACTACTGGTACACCTCATAAAAATTGAAACATGACATATGAACAAAGTGAAGAATTATAATATGAGTTCTCTCAATTAGAGAACAAATTTAATGAAATGAGTGGTAGCACGTCGAAACAAGTAGATTAATCACCTTTTGGGGAAAAATTTTAAATGGAAGTGGAAAATAAGATGAATGAAAATAAGGAAGAAACACAAAAATATGTTAAGAAAGAAATACAAAAATCCATGAGTTCCATGGAAAATACTATCTTAGAGATGCTTCCTAAAAGGGATGTGGAGATTTAAGAAAGTCATAAAAACAAGGAGAACAATAGTGTTGGGATTAAATCACATATGAGGAGTATTTTATCACAATCAGAGAACATAAATATTGAATACAAAAATCATGATTTTTCATCACCTCAAGTTCCACGTCATCAGGGATTTAATGTCACACCAAGGAGCTACTTCATTTCAAAGATCAATAAGATGAAGTTTGAGATAATGATCCTATAACATGGATATCCTAGATGGAGCATTACTTTGATCTAAACCAAGTGACAACCCTACAAAAGGTTTTACACCCTTTTATTTAGAATAAGATCAACTTGTATGTATTAATAACTCTGTGAAAGGAAAATTGATTCTATTATTTCTCAACCCACTTTTATAGAAGAATTGATACTTCATTATTTTAAAAATAATATATTATTTAGTTAATTGATAAATCATTGACAAAAAGGTCAAATTACAAATCACATTCATCAATTCCAAAAGTCAAGTCTCAGGGTAAAAAAAAAAAAATAGAGGATAATTTGTTAGACCTGTTTATGGGAAATTTAATGCAAATCAATCAATATGAGGTGCTTCTTTTGGAACCTAAATCCCTAGAGAATGACTTCAATTTGGAAAGGAAAGCTTAAAGTAAAAATATGACCACAAAAAGAGTGCTCATTAACTATAGAGAACATCATGCTCTCCCTCCTAACGTTGTTAAACCAAAAAGGTTGAAACCTTAGAAAATGGATGAAAGACGAGAAAAAAGGAACATATTTCAATTGTGAAAGAAGTATAGTAAATGACATAAATGAGGTGAGAATAAATTATTTTACATAGATCGTGATGACAAAGAAGATCAACAAATTGGAGCTGCCAAAATTTACAGAGCTAGAAGAGACTGCTCCAACAATATTTGTCATGCATTAGTTGGCATCAATACTCTACAAAACCTCAAGATAGAAGAACATATCAAAATGAAAAAGGTAACAATGTCGATTGATTTTTGCAGTACTAATAATTTCGTCAATTACAATATGGAAAAATTCTCAATCGCTTTGTATTTCTAGAACCAAAATTTCAAGTAATGATTGTAGATAGAGGTACCATAAATTGTTCAGGGAAGTGACATTGTATTAAGTTAAATATGGGGGAGTATTTATTGGATAATCCCTTGATTGCAATCCAAATGGGTGGTGATGATTTTCATTTGGTGTCCAAGGGTTACAATCATTGGGAACAATGGCCCTTAATTTTTAAGATCTTTTCATGAGATTTACCTTAGAAGGAAAGGAAATTTAAAGGGAAATCCTTTAAAGTGATAAGCTCTAATCGCATGAAAAAAGTACTAAAAAAGGGACACCATGTTGTAATTGCACAATTGTTCTCATTAGATGTTCAAACATCTATGCCCTCTGGTTTAGTGGATCTTTGAAAAGTTATCAACAATAATTCCAAGGTCTTTGGAAAGATGCCTAAGGGTGTTCCACCTGCTTGAGATCATTCCATATTATTGATTTCCAACTTGGAAGTGTACCACCTAACATTAAGAATTACAAGTATTCATATGCATAGAAGAGTAAGATTGAGCATTTCATTCAAGAAATTTTAGAGGTTGGCATCATTCAACCTAGCCAAAGTGCTTTTTCTTCACTAATTCTAATGGTTAAAAAAGGACAGTTCATGGTGTATGTGTCCAAATAATTTAACATTAAGTTATTATGACCCCTATAAGGTGTTACATAGTATTTGAAGTACGGCTTTCAAAATGGAGTTATCTCCATCTTCATGTGTACATCTAGTCTTCCAAGTTTCTTGCTTAAAGAAGGTAATAAGTGACAAGATCTCATTCCAAACTATTTTACTAGAGATTAAAGAAGAAGGGAAAATCATACTAGAACCATAAATAATCATTGAAAAAGGGGTTAAGCAATTGAGCAATCATTGAGTACCTCATCACATGGAAGGAACTGTTAATGGAAGAGGCAACATGGGAAGATGAGTTATTCATGCATAAACACCCACAGTTAGTCAAGTGTTGAGGAAAACATTTATTTAAAGGGTTAGTGCATGTTAAGCCCTAGAGAAGCTCCATGTTAACACTAAAAACCCTTATTAAGCCCTAGATGTTGAGTTATTACATTTCTATTGTTATATTTTTAAGTAATCTAGAACCTTTCCTTGTACCTTTTCATTATAATTATACCCTTTGTCTCTTATATAAATGTACCAAGGAGACCTAGTCTTAGGATCATAATGGCTTGTATGGTATTATATTGATTATAAAAAAGGGTTCCACCCCCGAAGTGGATTGTATTCACTGAATTATTATTTTTAAGGCACATGGTTCATAGAAATTTGTTATTAATATGAGATGAAGCTATCAAAATCTCCTCACGTTTCCAACTTGCTTCCTTTAAAAAAGATGTAAATAAGACAACTCAAAAGGATTGCATGAACTAGCACACCTATGGCCTCCCATTTTGTTCTAATAACAAATCTTGCTTTCAAAGTAACTAAGTCATGCAGGAAATTTCCAAGCTAGAAGCTTCCATAGATAATAAGATTAGAAACCTTCCTTTGAATCCAGGTCCTTCAAAATTGGAAAGAAGAACCTAGATCAAAAAATCCCTTTGCAAAGAAAGAGATAAACCAAGAAGGATTTGGAACAATTAATAATAAAACTTCAAATACATAAGTGGAAACCAACATCCCTCTGCGTTAAAAACCCACAATCATAACATAAAACTATCTTGCTGCCCTTAATTGCAAATTTTTTGTCTTGCTTGAAAGAGTAATAGTGAGATACAAAAGAGTGTATAATCTGATTTTAAGGGAAAATGTGCCCACTAAGGTATTCTCTCTTTACATCTACCTGTAAATATGGTTCTAATGCAAATTGTCCTTTACCAAATCTTCATACAATTGTTGAACCATTTTCTCCCAACTATAATTGGCCCAAACAAAACCCTCTGAAAAATGCAAGAGAATGAGAACTTCTAACAAGTTTGAAAACCAACTGGTATGATATGTACAAATCATTTTAATATTGAAAAATAAAATTAATAATTAAAATATTTTATTCATTTTAAAAATAATTAATTAAAAATATAAATACTTTTTATCATTAATTTTAATAATATTTATCATGTGACTACCTTAACAGTGACATTGTCAATGGGCGTCTGAGGGAATGCCGACTTAGGGTTTCTGCAGAACCAGCAACAGCAAACCTGAGCAGACTTCTGCAATACTGACATACCACCAGCAATACGAAAGGTAACACACAACAAGAAGCAGCGCCAGCAACATGAATACCCCCCAAGGGGAGGACGTTGCACCTCCCCCCAACGCAAAAGATTCTCCTCAGAGGCGTGAGGAAGGAACTAGTTCAGCTGATCAAAATGGAGATAGAGAGAAGATAGATCCACAAGATGCCAAGGCAAATGACAGGGAGAACCCCCAGGTCACCTCAAACACCTGTAGACCGGTCACTGCTGAACGCCCAAAAATAGAGCTCCCAAGTCATCAGATCAATGCTCAAATCCAGTACATGAGATATCATGCATTGATAAGCAAATTCATAGGTATGTGACCAACAGAGAAAGCATTGCATGGTTGGATAGCAGCAAAGTGGAAGCCGAAAGGACACATAACGCTGCAACTAGGACCTAAAGGATTCTTCACAGCCATCTTTAACTGCTTGGAGGACCGAAACAAAGTACTAGATGGCGGCCCCTATTTTTTCAATGTAGTTGGCCTATATTTGAGGGGATGGGTGGAGCGCTTCAATCCAGACAAATAAGATCTCATCTCGGCGCTAGTCTAGATCCGTCTCTACTCACTCCCAATGGAATACTGGGACGAAGAGACATTACAAACCATAGGAAATGGTCTCGGTGAATTTGTCAAAACGGTAGAGGAAACAAAACTCCGAAGATATACCTCCTTCCCCCGCATTTGCGTTTATATGCACCTTAGCAAGGCACTTCCAGATGCGATAACTATTTTTCATGACGATGTCAAATGGGTTCAGTTAATTGATTATGAACATGTGTCGTTCAGATGCAGGAGATGCCATGCACTGGGTCACCTGTTTCGGGACTGTCCAAAAACCTCGAATACCACTGCCTCTGAGGAGCCGAATCTGATTGGCTTCACTAAAGTTGCCAATCGTAGGAAAAATCACAAGAAACCTGCTACAATCCCTAAGAAGCCTCAAGCAAGTTCATCAAAACCCTCTACGAGCAACATTTTTTAAGTGCTAGCCCGACAAGAAGTACACAACCCTAAGCCCCTTGTCCCATCTGAGAAGGATCCCATGATTAACAAACAACCTACACATTCTGATCCCAAAAAAATCCCAAAAGAACCATTACCCACAGATCCTTCCTCCACGGCTATGCACACAGTCCCAACCTGATACTCGCAAGGAATGGAGGTAGACAACTCGCAACCTTACCTTTCCAGGGCAACAGAAACAACAGAAGACATAAGTGACACACAACATATGGAAGAAGAAATAGAAAGCATAGACATTGGGGATTTGGAGTTTCTTGGTCTAGAGCAGGCATGCAAAACAAAAAATTATGATAAAATCCCAGGGCGACAGTTGGAGAATCTGGAAGTAATTCTCTCCAGAGCTCAAAGGAAAAAATCCCTAGGTATTCAAACTGGAGGTCTTTGGGATGGGAAAAGCATAATCAAAGATAACAAAAAGAGAGGGAGGAAAACGGATCTTCAACGCACCATCCGCATTGGGGAAATGCTAGTGGAGTCAGGCAGGTACTCCAAGCTCACAAAGTATTACAACTATCTCTCCAACCTTCCATCATGAAGCTAATCTCATGGAACATCAGGGGGCTCAATATCCCTGGGAAATGCAAACTGATTAAGAACATGATAAAGCAAGAGAAACCCCAAATTCTCTTTCTGCGGGAAACTAAATGCAACTCCATCTCTCTAGACTGAATTGCTACAAAAGCTTGGCCGAGTAGTATAGCAGCAGCAGTAGATGCTTCTGGCGTCTCAGGAGGCTTGGAAATCATCTGGGATGCACGCACCATCGAGCTCAACAACATTCATGCAAACAAGCATTTCCTTCAAGCTACTTTCCACATTACAGGAACCATTATACATGGTCACATAACCAATGTATATTTTCCCCAGGAAGCTATGCATAAGGTAGAACTTCTGAATACCCTTTCCTCAATCAATACTGATAGGTCTCATCCGCTCTAGATCACTGGGGCGACTTCAACATGATAAACAAGATGGAATAAAAGCGAGGAGGAAGGAATAAGGTAGACAAGGAAAGTGACAAACTAAAACAATACATTCAAAGCAATTGGCTTATAAACATGCCATTTAACAATGGCCTTTTTACCTGGAATAACAAAAGAGTTGGTTCGCACCAAATTGTGTCTCGCCTCGACAGATTCTTAATCTCTGACAACGCAATCCACTTAGGGGGAGACCTTTCAGCTTCAATCCTGCCACTGACAAGCTCAGACCATTGGCCTATTTCTCTCCAATGGTCTCGACCAGGCAATGCTACCCGTAGGCTGTTTCGCTTCGAGGCTTTTTGGATGACACATCCTGATTTTGTCAATCTGGTAAATTCGGAATGGATCAACTTCTCTTTGCCAAATGGTACAAGCATGTTAAAATTTTAGCAGAAGCTTAAATACCTCAAGAGTAAAATAAAACAATGGAACCATTCTTCATTTGGTAACATTTTCCAGGCTCAGACTGCTCTAGATCAAGATATGAAACAGTTGCAGCAACAGATCATCATAGAGGGAAGATTAGAGGAACTTTCGGAACAGGAAAAGTCTCTTGAAACTCAGATCTCAGAGAGGGCCAAACAAGAAGAAATGCTCTGGAGGCAAAAATTGAGAATCAGGTGGCTAAAGGAAGGGGAAAAAATACAAAAAAAATTCACTGTTCCACTATTCAACGCCGAATGAATAACAATATTACTCACATCCAAAATGAGCAGGGGGTAAAAGTGGAAAAACATGAAGAAATCGAGCTCGAACTTCTCAACTACTTTAAGCAAGCTCAACAAGAACCACAGGTGGACAGAATGCAAGCTATAGGAAAAATCACAGTGAACATCCCCAAACTCATCACAGAAGAGCATAACCAGCTCTTACTCAGGCCGGTCGACTTACAGGAAGTGGAAAATGCAGTTCATCAACTGAAAGAAGGCAAGGCGTCGGGGCCAGACGGATTTACCTCCAACTTTTTCCATAATTTATGGGAGCTAATTAAATTGGAAGTCTAGTAGATTGTTGAGCAATCAAGAACCATGAGGTGGATGCTTCCGGCTATGAATGCCACATTCATAACCCTTATACCAAAGGAAGCTCATTCTAACACCCTTGACAAATTTCGGCCCATTGCCCTGTGCAACGTCATCTACAAGATAGTTTCCAAAATTGTAGCTTCAAGACTCAAATCGCTGCTACCACTTTTCATTTCGCCGCAACAGTCAGGATATGTAGAAGGCAGGTAGATTACAGACGACATAATCCTCACTCACGAAATCATCCACTCCTTGAAGCACTCCAAGAAATCAGGTATGCTACTTAAAATCGACCTCTCAAAAGCCTTTGACAATTTAAGTTGGATGTATATTCAAAAGACCCTATCTGCCTTTGGTTTCTCCCCAACTTGGATTCGTTGGGTCATGAGTCTCATCTCCTCCTCTTTTTTCTCAATTTTGATCAATGGTATCCCCTCATCACCTTTCCAGCCTTCTCAGGGTATTAGACAGGGGGACCCTCTTTCCCCCTTCCTCTTTGTGTTAATGGCGGAAGGTCTTGGCCGCAGTATTAAAGATGCTATGTTTTCCCAAAAACTAAGAGGCTTGTCATTTCCTAACACTCCAACCTTCACCCATCAGCAATTTGTGGACGACAATATGCTTTTTGGCCACCCTTCAATCCAGGAAGCTCGACAATTCAATTCACTATTGATGGACTTTTCGGAGGCCTCTGGCGCAAATATAAACAAGGCCAAATCTCAAATCTTCTTTTTTCATACCCCTGCTGTCACCCAAGCTTCTATAGCCCGTATTCTTGGATTCTCAATTGTTGTTCTCCCTTCCAAGTATCTTGGCACTCCTATGACTGACTCAGCTATGAAACACTCATCTTGGAGAATGCTCTTAGAAAAATGGAGGCTCGTTTATCTCCCTGGACTCATAGGGCTCTCAATATGGCCAGTCGCCTTGTCTTAATCAAGGCAGTTCTGCAATTCATGATGTTGTATCTCTTCTCGATCCTAGCAGCACCCAAATGGGTTCTCAAAGAGATCAAACGCCTACAAAGATCCTTCCTGTGGGGCAACTCAAATCAAAATTGCAAATGGGCCCTAGTCAATCGGGACACAGTTTGCTTGCCAAAGCTTGCTGGTGGAATGGGTCTGCAGGATCCTTACCACAGCAATATGGTTATGGGCGCCCGCATCTGGTGGAAATGGTTTGCTATGACATCCACCCCTTGGGCATCCCTATGGACTCCAAAGTATGCCAACAGTCGACCCACCGAAGAATTAATTCAAATTTCAGAAGTCAACCCAGGTTCTCTAATCTGGAATGCAGCCAAGCAACACAAGCTCTTAATTCAGCAGCATAGCTTCTGGGAAGTGAAGGACGGAAATACAGCAAGGTTCTGGGACAACTCTTGGCAGCAGCAACCCAAACTAAAGGATTTGATCTTACCTCATCAAATCCCGACACAGGAAATGCAAACCTATAATATTGTCAAGCACTTATGGCTTCCTTCCACATTGCAAGGGCACAGGCAATGGTGTAGCACGGACCACATAATAAGACAGGGAATGGATTCAGCTCAACAGATTCTCAGTACTGAATTAGCAAACAGAAGAATACAATACTCAAAGGAAAAGGATATTCTTAGATGGGGCTATGAAGAAAAAGGATCCTTCACAACTAGGGAGGCCTATCACATCATCATGAAGGAACACATTGTCAAGGACCCTCTCTGGAATAAAATATGGGACCCCAAGATTTGGCCAAAAGTCTCGACCTTTCTTTGGCTCTTATGTCACGGTAAAATCCTTACTTGGGACAATCTCATGAAGAGGAGCTTCCAAGGCCCCTCCATCTGTCCCAACTGCAAACAAGAAGAGGAAACCACTCAGCATCTTATGAACTCTTGTCCATTAGCGCAGAAGCTCTAGGAAAAGGTCAGCTTTAGATGCCAAAAGGATGGAAGGACACAAGGAGATATAGTTTCCACTGTTCGTAACTGGGCAAGGAATCCATTCAAGAGCAAGCTGTTAAACTCCTTATGGAAGCTTATACTGGGTTTTCTCATGTGGACACTATGGAAGGAGAGAAACCGGTGAATCTTCAAGGACCAATCTATGCCCTTGGAATCTTTATGGAATACAGTATGTCAAAATGTTAGGGAAACACTACTTCTTCAAACACGGTCTGAGGAAGACTTTCCCTCTCTCCCGTTGGAACAAACCATATGGACAAATTGGAATCTGCAGTGGAACCAAGAAATGATAATCAACGGAAAAACTCAAGCAAGAAGCAGAACACCAGATAAGTGGATTCCTCCTCCCTGTCACATGTTCCAGCTAAACTTTGATGGAACCTCGAAAGGAAATCCAGGAAAGGCTAGATTTGGAGGAATATTCAGAGATCATAAGGGAACTCCTATTCTAACCTACTTAGGCTCAACTGGATGGGACACCAACAACTCGGCAAAGTTAGAAGGATTATGGCAGGGACTCATTATAGCCCAAAAATAGGGTATATTCCCTCTTGTTATAGAGGGAGATTCGCAAATTCTCATAAATATGGTCACCAAAATGCTACAGGGAACAACCTCAAGTAAGGTGAGCAACAGCTGGAGAATGGAGAGTCGACTAAAACTTATCGAAATCTGGCTCTCCTCCCACAAAGCGATCAATCTCAAGCACATACGCCGGGAGGGAAACAAAGCAGTTGACCTATTGGCAAATATAGGAGTGGAAAGCGGAAAAGATCTCCATACAGGTACACCCTCTACTCTAACCACTGAACAACAGATGCTGGAATATCAGGAATTGGTAAAGACTGAAATGGCTCAGGAGGAAGAAGCGCACCCGGAGGTGGGTGATCTCCAAGAACATTAATGGCCACCCAACGGACCGCTGGCGATCGCAGAATGGGGAGACCAAAGGGCAAGGCCTTTACATATAGCAATATGCGATTTCGATTAGATCGCATCGCAATATCGCATCGATGAAAACTAAGGGGCGAAGCCTTTACTTATAGCAATATGCGATTACGATCGGATCGCATCGCAATATCGCATCGGCGAAAACCAAGGGGAGGAGCCTTTACATATAGCAATATGCGGTTGCGATCAGATCGCATCGCAATATCGCATTGGTGGAAACCAAGGGGTGGAGCCTTTACTTATAGCAATATGCGATTGCGATTAGATCGCATCGCAATATCGCATCGGCGGAAACCAATGGGCGGAGCCTTTACATATAGCAATATGCGATTGCGATCGAATCGCATCGCAATATCGCATTGGCGAAAACCAAGGGGCGGAGCCTTTACACCTTCATATGTGTGATGCAATGATGCGAACCCGATGGTATTCTAAATATTATTTGTTAATATTTGTTTTCGCTGTTTGTATGATTGACCAGCGGGTCTGTCGTTTTGTTGTCGCTTTTGGGGGTGATGTGTTGAATCTTTTTCAGGGTTTTGCTTCAAGACATGGATCCACGTCCTATGTATGGGTTTCCTTTGGTGATAGTCCCGGGATATATGATTGGTCTTTTGCCATGTCAAACTGGTTTCCCCAATCTAGGGAAGTTTAGACCTTCTTGATGAACTCTAGCAACAGCGGTTGAGGCGGGGCCTCGATGTAATTTTATTTTTTGTTTTTATTAATAGAATTAGCCTTACATAGAAAAAAAAAAAAAACAGTGATATTGTCAACGAGTAGAGGCAATTAGTTCGACTGTACACAAAAAATTCTATAACTTTTTTTGGGCTCCTATGTCAAACTTTAGCTTTTGCATTTTCGAGGCAGATGACGTCTCAACACGGTTACCCCTAAGGTAACAGATGTTGTAGCCTAATTAATTGTTTTTTTCTCTGAAAATTATTATGGAAATTTAGGCAAGATTTTGAAACAAAAAATAAATAAATAAATAAATTCTCTGAAAATTATTGTGGAATTTCAGGGAAGATTTTGATAAAATTTGGTAGGGATTTTTGTAAATCCAGAATACAGCTGCAAATTTTAAAATTTTGGGTGCCCTAAAAGTTTTTAATTGTGTTAAATCTATTTCCACCATAAAAAACATGATTCAAATATTGTTGATGCAATTTTTTTTGAAATTTTTTTGCCCAGATTCCAGCGACTTTTGACGGTTTGGGCAATTCCTCCGCCTAGGTAGACACCTCAGTATCAGACACTTAAAATATTTCCATTTTTTAATTTTTTATCATCGAAAAAGACATATCAATTGGAGTTTGTCGTTGTGGCCACTCAAAATGTTGTCAGGAAGACATCATCACATGAAGTCACGTTTCCATGTCAGACAGTTGGTGGCACACACATGCCATATACAGCTGGTGCAAAAAATTAGAATTTTTTTTACCGAGATTCCGACCACTTTTAACAATTCCTCTACCTAAATAAACACTTTCGTATCATAACTTAAAATATTTCTATTTTTTAACTTTTATCATCGAAAAAGACGTGTCAATTCAAATTGAAATTGGTCGTTATGGCCACTCAAAATTTTGTGAGGAAAACATCGTCCCATGAAGTCACGTTTCCATGTCAGATAGTTGGTGGTGCACACATGCCATATACGTGACAGAAAAGACTTGGCAATAGGACGAGTATACCTATTTGGAGGCTGACACCCAAAGAAATGAGAGAACGCCAAATTGACCACAACTAAATTTGGTGGGCGAACACCGCTGTTTATTGGTATTACATGTCATGATGAAGATAATTAGTATTTCGTGGAATAATCTTGTGTCATCATATTGTGTTGGCATAGCATAGTTGTTGCATTACCTAATTAATGTGTTTGTGATTTTTCCCTGTGGACTAGTGAATTTAAATTCAAACAAAATATTTGATGTTGTAATCAACCATTTTTTTTAGCACACATTTATATAAATACCAACAACAACTATCTTTTATTTCATTGTTTAAGTTTTTTATTTTTAAAAATTTAATAATTTTACAAAAATATTATTTTAATTTAATAAAAAGAAATTACAAATATTCATTTAAACCAAAAAAACTTTGAAGTACAACCACATTATACATACATTTACTAAAGGAATCCAATTAGTCTTACATAAAAGGAAATAATCCATTCATCATGCATAAAATAAAATAACTATTTCATTCCTAAGATATAAAAAAAAAAAAAAAAAAAAAAAAAAAAAAAAAAAAAAAAAAAAAATTGTTAATAGTTTGTATATTCTACAACTTAGTATAATGTGTAATTATGTTTCTCCTCCATCAAAATTGAATTTTTGCTAATGTTGGTCAAAAAAAACTATACAAAGAATTTAAATAATATTGGCACATAAAAAAGTTTGCATGTGAAGAAATTGGATCCCTCTCGGCTCATGTTAGATCTGTATTTAAGATGCATCTATGTTGGTGTTTGCATCCATCCATACATTTACTAATGGAATCCATTATGTCTTACATAAAATGGAATAATCCATTTCATCATGCATAAAATAAAATAATCTATTTCATTTACCTAAGATATAAAAAAAAAAAATAAAAAAAAAAAAAATTGTTAATAGTTTGTATATTCTACAACTTAGTATAATGTGTAATTATGTTTCTCCTCCATCAAAATTGAATTTTTGCTAATGTTGGTCAAAAAAAACTATACAAAGAATTTAAATAATATTGGCACATAAAAAAGTTTGCATGTGAAGAAATTGGATCCCTCTCGGCTCATGTTAGATCTGTATTTAAGATGCATCTATGTTGGTGTTTGCATCCATCCATTCTGGACCAAAATTCAATATGAATACAATACTTAAATTAAAAGTACCAAAATGATGATATATATTATTTTTTTGTATTTTTAGGTTTATATATATGATCATTGGCTTTTATTAAATTTAAAAACAATGTGTGTTTAATTGCATTATAGTTTCTATATATAAGCTAGTAAAGTGATCAAATCTATAGTCTATATAAATCTATAGTCTATATAAATAGAATATGTTTTTTCTTAATTTTAATTAATTATATTAATATAAAAATATACAGCTCTATCAATAGTTATTGTAACATTTGTTAATCCCTGAGTCTTTCTCACATAGACAAATACATATGGCAAGATTCAATAATATCAAGACTAACTTTGTAACAATTACTTTCTTTTGGTGATTGATATACAATATTTGGTTTAGTTTGGGTTGATCATTATCTTTTATTAAGATTAAAAGTAGTGTTTTCTAAAACAACACAAATATTGTTTAATTATATTATAATTGCTACATATAAACTATCAAAGTGATAAAATCTATATTCTATATAAATAGAAAATGTTCTCATTGATTTTAATTAAATATATTAGAATACAAAAATATAGTTTCATAAATAATTATTGTAGTATTTGTTAATTATAGTCTCTTTCTCACATACACAAATACATACATCAAGATTCAACAATATCAAGACTACCTTAGATTCAATAATATCAAAACTAACTTTGTAACATTTAGCTTTTTTTGGTGGTTGATATACCTCATTAGGTTTGTGTTTATTTATTCATAAATTTAAAATACAAATAGACCAACTAGCCTATATATATATGTCACTAGAGGTTTATGGAATTGATGTTTTTTAAGACTTTATAGAGTAGTTTTAGGTTTAGAATATTTCTAGAATCTCCAACACCAATAACACTCTCGTAACTACAAAATGGAATATGCACATTTCTAATTTTTTTTAAGTTTATAGTAATGTTTGTCACCGTTATTTCCCCATTTTTATAGTTTTTTTATTGAATATGCATTACTTATTTGTGGGCTTAAAACTTTTTTAAAAATTGGAAAATACACTTGCATTTTAGTAATTATAAAACAGAATATGTGGTTCTTATACACACTCAACATGTTAAAATACCAAGAATAGAATAAGACACAAAAAAATGATTGAAAGTTTGTATGCTATTGTTGTTATTTTATTTTTTTATTTTTTTTTAACCCTTTTGTCTTGAACAATATGTCTAGTGAATACTTATTTATGGTGTATATTATATAAATATTGATTAGATTATGATATTTTTATTGAATAAATCATACTATATTGATTTGCAAATTAACTAAAAAAAATCAGTGCAAATAGAGATGAATCTAGAGTCTATTTGTATTTATATATCTCTTACATATTTTGATATTAGGAAATTGTTCTATTATTTTTTTTTACACATTATCTTATTGTTCAAAGTGTGGCAAAAACATGCACACTTCCACTAGTGCTTGATGGCCATTTGAATCTGAATTAGACATTGTTTAATTGTATTATTCTACTTTGTCTTTGTTTGACAAAATCTAGACAATGCTATATTCAAATTGTCTTATACCTTGCTCTTCTTCTTCTTTGTCCTAGAACTAGCTTCTTGTGTTTGATTACGTGGTGAACAGAAAATAGGAAAAAAAGAAAGGAGACATATAACTACACTGCAAATTCCACATTGTCGTCCAATAGTAGTAAGTAATAGAACATTTAGTATATTGTATGCTTTTCCATTCTAAAGCAATCTTGCATTTTACAAACTACCATATTTTTCCATTTATCCACATGGCAATGAAAAATTCTTTTGCACTGAATGGGTCAAATTTCGAAGAAATTGATCACAAGTTATTTAGATTCAACTTACATAGACTACAACATTTCCGCTATTATCCAAGGGATTTCCTCTTTTACTCTTTTGTTGTTATTCTTCACTTCCAATATACCTTGATTGAAATATGAGAAGGAATTGTTAATCACTTCCAATATTGTTTGAATTGTCAACATGAAACTGCTTTGCAATCATTGGATACTAAGTTGACTCCTGAGTATCTTGAAGACTTGCACCATGTTAGTGATGTTCATACATATTTGCAAGGATTGTGTACACCCTCCTCTCTTTCTACTTCTTCTATAATTAACTTATGGGGAGATGTTTTTTACATCAAATGGTTCTCTAATTGGTTGTCAATTCTAGTCAATGTTGGCTATTTACAAATGGGCAACCTTATCTTCAATTCAATCAAAGGATTGATGACTATCAATATAATATTTTATTGCACAACCAAAATCCAGTGTGTAGCCATTTTGAGCCATTGTTGTTGCACCGCATAATGGACATGCCATCTTCGCTCCCTAGATCAATTGCTCCATGCAATTCTCGATGCCAGTGTTCTTGTGGACAATATGACATGGTCTCAATTGGAAAAATTCTAATGCAAAAAGTGTTCTTAATCTATGATCACATTTTCAGTGACTGCCATGACTCATTTTTTGAATCTATTTGCACACTTTCTCCATGGTTTGACATCATTTGTCTAAGAAAGAAATTAGCACAAACATTTTATAGTTGTTTCATTCACAATGACATTAGAGATATTAAATGTTTGCAACAACACTTTGATGTTAGGATCATTGAACAAGAACAATGTATCAATAGTTGGTAAGGTTATACTATTAACTTATCAAAGTCATTTGCAAAGGGCCATATAGAAGGAAGAACTTTTACAATCCAATGGATATGTGAACTACTCAATGTTAACATATGCATTTGAAGTGAAACAATTAAATATATTTCTTTTAGATTCTATCCATCAAACAATTCATCCAAAGTGTTATACCTCATGTTTATTCAATTGTCCATATCACATACGCATTTAAGTGAATAAATAGTGCTAATGATAGCAACCACACTGGCAATGTATAATTAGTAGTTGAGTCAATGTCAAAGGAAAATAATTGCAATGTTGTGTTGCCTATTACTTTTAAGCATCTTGTTCATAAAGAAGCCAATACTATTACATCTTTCTCTTTGCTATAGTTCCAATCAATCGACAATAAAGCATAAAAAAAGAGAAGCTTTGCTAGGCTACGTAAACATCGCAAAGCATTAGAACAATATACAAATTCTTTGTCATTGAGCAATGAAAATAGCAAGTTGGCCTCCAATGTTTCTCCAACAAAGCCATTGGGAAACATAACAAGTTGCATCAATTAAAATTTGAAATACGTGCACAAGGTGTGGTGCTAAATCAAGAACATGGAAAGCATATACATTCAATTAAAAAAATCGAGACATATTTGCAATCAATCCAAGACACATCTACTTATGCATGTTTCATTTGTAACAAATTGAATTTTGCAAAAGACATACAAGACATTTACACATTCACATTATCAACTCTACCCAATGTCATTGGTGGAACAGAAACCAAATCCATCAAAATCAATGACCAAATTTGCAAATGTTACAATGTTCAAATTCTCAATGGTGAGTTACCTACATTTGCATCACCTTTGAACATTTGGTGAAATCTGACATTGTTTCTATTGTAGAGTTAACACCTTTGGAGGAAAGATTGATGGCACCAAGGACGACCTTTGCACAAATAAGGCAGCTTGGGTACAAAAGACCACATATTGGGTTAACATGCATGATTATAAATGTTCCTACCAATCTGAACAAAGTTCAAACAACCTTAGTAACTTAGAAATATCAGTGAGTCCATAATAATTACAGTTATGCTAAAGTGAAAAATGGAATACAGGAATGCTTATTTGTCAAGAAACATTAGGCCAAAGAAAGTGATGACTGCTTTGCATGAATTAAGCAACATGGCTCTACAAAAAAATGAACACATATTAATCAATGATGATTGGAAAAAATAGTTTGACGAGAAGAAGAAGAAAAAAAAAAAGGTGACAATAATATTCAAGATATAGATGACATAGAATCACCAATTGTTGATAGCGCTTTAGAGCCAGGATATGGAAAACTTGTGCATGAATTCTACGAGGCACATTTAATCCATGATCTTGATACGACAATTGTGCAAATTTTACCTTCAGAAGGATTCCATCCATTGGGTATTTTTCAAGACAAATTTTATAAAGAGCTTAACTTCCCAACCTTGTTTTATGGATTGGACCAACTTATTGATGTCACTAATCATTTATCCTATAAACAAATTGCACAATGGGAACTACTGCATATGTCTGAGGATTTCTCAACACACAATACAAATATACATTTCAAAGCAATTTGTATCTTGATAAACCAAGTTTCCAACTCTGCATGGATTTATATTTCCAAAGGAGATCTAAAATGGCATAAGCTACTTGCCAAAGATGTCAAAAATAAAAAATCTCTTTGAAAAATAATACAATCACCAATTGCATATCATTGTCTAAAAATCATTCACACATCTCCTGGCCACTTTGAGACTATAAGAAAAGACATATTTTCAATGATACACCAACTTGGTCCACCAACATTTTTTGTCCCATTCACTAGTTTTGAGCATCTTTCGAGTCCATTGACAAATGCTTTGAAAAAAAAGGGAAGCTTTACAACCAATGACAATAAAATGTCCCTTGAAGATACCATTGTGATCTGAATGGGAAAATTAGTTTTGTTATGCTAAAATTCCTCTTCAGAATATGTAAAAGTGCTTAAGGATTATGAGGTTAATTTCAAGTTTTAACATGAGTTATTTTTAGTGTTTTTATGTAAATTTCATGTACAAATTAACATAAACAAATGACTGAACAATAGCATATAACAGACATGAACATCACTAAAACAGTATCACAACAACACATGATCAAGGAGTTCACCCCGCTTGGGCTATGTCTCCTTGGTCTAGCTTCCAATGGCTTGGCCCTCTCTATTATGATAAAAAGTGTGAATACATCATTTTACAATGCTCAAATAGCTCTGAAACTTGTTCCAATGGCTCTAGAATTCCCAAAAATGCCTGTCTAGCCTCTTTTTGCTCCTGATTTAATCAAAAACTGAAGAAGTTATGGCTTCCCCAAGTCTTTCTGCTAATCGCACCTCAATTTCCCCAAAATCAGACAACATCCTACAATTTCGCCTCCAATTCCGCTAACCGAGCACCAGTTTCACCTAATTCCGAGAAAATTTGTTGGAATGGATTAAATGCCCAATGAGGCCATAATCCCGAAAATTTGGGCCACATGGGGGGGCCACGTGCCCGGGGCTAAGGCTAATAGCCCAGCCCTGCCTGCTGAGCCCCCACTCCGCTCCGTCAATGATCCTATTGGGTGGTACGCGCCCAAATGCTGGCCCTTTTTTCGGATGGCACAACAACTTACATTAAAATATATCTGGCATACCATAATATAATAAGCAGTAAAGTGTGGTGTGTTGGTTAGACTTGGCGCTTGGAGTTTGGAGGTCGCGGGTTTGACCCCTGCAACTGCTGCGGGAACATGAACGCAATTTTTGGTGGCCCTCGGGATGCCACGTGGCGACCCCTAGTTGAGCCATGTGGCAGCCTGTGGTTGGCCACCAACCAATCAATCAAATTCACCAAATCAGTGCCAATAAAATCGTGCCACTTGGCACCATCTAACTCACCGGAGGAAAACAGTCATATGCACAATCACCCTACCACGTAGGCATGCCTAGTCAGTGCCACGCCAGCTGTACGAAGTGTTGATTGGGTTGCCTGCATATATTTTTTAAAAATTTGCGTGCTTAGGAAAATGAACAGAACATGTTTCTGGGAGCATACGGAGTCCGTTTCGTGCGAAACGAGTTACACCAAATTCAAGATCATCCGACCATATCCTTCGCCATACGGGTCACATATTGTTTTGGTGCCCAAGAAAAATGGAAAACATGTCACTAAGTGGAACTGAAGGAGTGGCTATCATCAAAGTACCCCTCGGAAGTGATGATTGACGCTATGTGATTCATTTCACTAGTTTCAATCCCACTTCTTCACCCCTATGAGCATCACTAGATGCAATGAGTGCTAAGTGAACTATTCAAAAATCATGAGAAATTAGTCAGTTACGACTACCTCTCATGGAAATGGTCATACATGAATGACTTACTTAACGCAATTGAATCCCATAATGATATCTAGTATTCATATTGCTAAAAATAACTTTCATGCAAAACAAAATTATGCTTGAGTAAAGTAGTTTCACTAACAATAGGCCTAGAAATCATATCATCAACCTTGTTGTACATACCTTTCTTATAACTGCTGACCAAGTGGAATCGTTGTAAGGATCCCATCTGTCGAAAGTGCCTTGATTGTTGCAACTTTGTCACTGCACCATTGAAAATTTTTTAATAACATAAAATGGGCTTACCATATTGCATGAGGACTGCACCCATGGCATAGTCGATTGCAAGTACATGAGCTAAACCAATATTTTCTTTCAAGACATCAAAGGCCTTTTGTTGTTTGCCTCCCCACTGAAAAACTTTTTTCACACTACTCAACGTATGCAAAGGAGTTGTTATGGAAGAAAAATTAGCAATGAATTTCCTCCAATATTGGATTGCTCCCAAAAAATTTCTTACTCCAGTGACTGTCTTGGACATTGGCCAATTCACCATGACATTGACCTTGGAGGGGTGTATCTTTAACACACCTCCTCCAAAAATATGCCTCAAGCACACCAAAGAAATTTTACCAAATTCACAATTTGACATCTTCAAAAGCTATTGTTCTTTCTTCAAGACATCAAGTAATTTTCTCACATGAATGGCATGTTCATCAAGAGATTTTTTAAAACTAAGATGTCATGTAAATAGACTGTCTCATCTAGAAATGGCCCCAATACATCATTTATCATACACATGAAAATAGAAGGATCATGGCAAAGACCGAAAAACATAACTATCCATTCAAACAAACCTTGCTTTGTTTTGAATGTCGTCTTCCATGTGTCTCCTTCAACAATTCTACTTTGATGATAGCCACTCCTTAAGTTCCACTTAGTGACATGTTTTCCATTTTTCTTGGGCACCAAAACAATAGGTGACCCATATGGTGAAGGAGATGGTCGGATGATCCCCTTGTTCAACAACTCTTGGGTTTGCTTTCGTATTTCTGCATTTTCCATTATTGACATCCTGTAGATGCCAATCTTAGGAAGAGGGCAATATTCCTGCAACTTTATTTCATGTTGGATTCCTCTCTTGGGAGGCAATCCTTTCGGTTCCTGAAACATCTCATCATATTGGTTAACAACATCAACCAATTCAGATTTCAATCTTGAGTCACAACCTTGAAAAGCTTCATAATCAACATCATTCTTTGGTTTGATCATAAGAAGCACTAAATTCTTGCTTGAATTCACTAGTCTTTTTATTTGCCCTGCATTAACTAATGAAAGATTTAGTTTCTTGCGATGAGCTCTCACAATATACTCCACACCATCTTTGAACAAGTGGTACTTGTTTTCGTGGCGATAGAATATTTCTCTTCTATCATAGAGGTAAGGACTGCCCAAAACAATTCCTGAAATATCAAGCAGTACAACATCTAATTCAACTTCGTCAATGAAGTTGGTTGTGATTGCAAACCGAAGAATACATTTTTGTGTAACCTATAAGTTTGTGTCCTTGCATATCCAACCCAATGGATATGGCTTGGGATGTGGAATGGTTTCAAGATTAAGTTTCTTGACTAAGTCTTCAGATATCAAGTTGGCTTGAGACCCACTATCAAATAGTGTGTCGATTTTTGTATGTTTTGCAATAACCCTCACATGAAATAAGTCAATCCTTGTTTCTTCATTTGGAGTGCTAGTGTGACAATTTGATGTACTAGTGCTAGCAATGGATTCTTTTCCTTTTATACTCATGCATGTAATTTTAGTTTCATCACCCGAATCAGATCCCAAATCCTCTTGAATGATTGTAGTTGTCTTTTCTTTTCATTTGTTGTTGAATTTCTTAGGCCTCATCTCTGGATGAAGCTTCCAATAATGAGCTTCATTATGACCATCTTTGGAACAATGCTTGCATGTTAGTTTCTCTCCTTCCTTCTTAATGGATGCATTTTTCTTTCATTTCCCTTTGAAACCATTTTCTTTTCCCTTACCCTTAAATGGATTTTTACTACCCTCTTCTGGAGTATTTTTCCCTCTTGCCTCAAGATGAGTGGATTGCGCACAAACCTCATCTAGACTATTGGGATTAAACATAAGGATACTATGCCTAAGGTAACTGTGTAAACCCCATATACACTTAAACAACGTGTCTTGTGATTGTAAATCTACACCTAACATTAGAGACCTTATTCTAAATTCTTGGGTGTAATCTTGCACATTTTGACCTTTAAGTTGTCTAAAGTTCTTCCAATTCATGATGCCTTTCTTCATATATGCTAAAGGGTAAAATTGTCTTTTAATTGCAACAATGAAATCATACCAAGAAATTGAGATCTTACCATGTTTTTTTATCTCTTCTTGTGTCTTTCCTTCCCACCATATTAGTGTTGCACCCTCCAGTCTCAAGGAAGCTAGCTGAATCTTTGTATCATCATCTTGAAGGTTTTGAATTTTTCAATAGACATCCAACTAACGAATCCAATTGTCGAGCTTCTCTGCATTCGCTTCACCATATACATATGTAGCTCAAATTTAATATCAAGTTTTAACAGGGGTGTTTTACCAATTCCTTTTGAGGTATGTTGATGAGTATGAGTAAGGGTTGTATTAGTGGAAGAGGATGAAGATGCCTGTGAAGTTGAAGATGAAGATGATGGTGGAGGTCTACCTCCATTTCTATTACCTCCTCCTCCTGAAGAATCTTCTCCTTTTGGAGGCTTGGAGCTTTCACTCTGAAGTCTTGTATTCCTCTCTTCATAGAGGGCTTTCACCATCTCTGTCATGTCAAAGAAAACCATCCTAAAAACCTTCTCATCCTTTGACATATTTGCAGGCTCTCCTTCATGTGACAAGCTTACTGAAGCTTCAACTGAAATTTGAGGTAGAAATAGTGGTGGAAATTGTGGTAATCTTGCACTTCTTCTCCTTGACCCAACTTCAACACCTTCAACCAACTTTCCTTCTCCTCTCTTCAGCTTCAA
This sequence comes from Pinus taeda, assembly GCA_000404065.3. Lineage (NCBI taxonomy): Eukaryota > Viridiplantae > Streptophyta > Pinopsida > Pinales > Pinaceae > Pinus > Pinus taeda. The sequence goes on from APFE030967299.1 coordinate 27,959, forward strand.
CCTTGTAAGCATCACATTCACTTGCAAACAATTAAATCCTCCTTGCACAAAGAAAACCAAGAGCTTTGATACCAAACTTGATCTGAATGGGAAAATTAATTTTGTTGTGCTAAAATTCCTCTTCGGAATCTGTAAAAGTGCTTAAGGATTAATGAGGTTAATTGCATGTTTTAACATGAGCTTTTTTTAGTGTTTTTATGTAAATTTCATGTACAAATTAACATAAACAAATGAAGGAACAACAACATATAACAAGCATGAACATCACCAAAACAATATCACAACAACACATGATGAAGGAGTTCACCTTGCCTAGGCTATGTCTCCTTGGTCCATCTTCCAATGGCTTGACCCTCTCTATTATGCTCAAAAGTGTGAATACATCAGTTTACAATGCTCAAACAACTCTGAAACATGTTCCAGTGACTCTAGGATGCCCAAAAATGTATGTCTAGCCTCTTTTTGCTCCTGATTTAGTAAAAAATTGAAGAAGTTATGGCTTCCCCAAGTCTTTCTGCTATTCACACCTTAATTTCCCCCAAATCCGGCATTATCCTAAAATTTCGCCTCCAATTCTGCTAACCGAGCATCGATTTCGCCTAATTCCAGGCAAATTTTTTGGATGGATTAAATGCCCAATGAGGCCTTAATCCCGAAAATTTGGGCCATGTGCCTGGGGCTAAGGCCAACAACCTGCCCCCGCTGGCTAGGCTCCAAATCCACTCTGTCGGTGGTCCTGTTGGGTGGCACGCGCCCAAGGGCTAGCCCTTTTTTCAAATGGCGCAACAACCTACATTTAAATATATGCGGCATACCATAATATAATAAGCAATAAAGTGTGTTGTGTTGGTTAGACTTAGCACTTGGAGTTTGCATGTTGCGGGTTCGACCCCCGCCGCTACTGCCCGAACCTTAACCCAATTTTTGGTGGCCCTCAGGTTGCCATGTGGAGGCCACTGGTTGGGCCACGTGGTAGCATGTGGTTGGCCACCAACCAACCAATCAAAATCACCCAAATTAACACCAATAAAATCATGCCACTTGGCACCATCTAATTCACCACAGTAAAAATGTCATATTCACAGTCACCTTGCCATGTAGGCATGCCCAGTGAGTGCCACGTCAATTGTATGGACTACTGACTGGATTTCCTACATATTTTTTTTTAAATTCACCTATTTAGGAAAACAAACAGAACATGTTTATGGGAGTAGACAGAGTCTGTTTTGCACGAAATGAGTTGCGTTGGATTCAATATAAGGAGCACTACGCGATCGTTTAAGTTCCACACCGATATGACAACTTTGAATTTTGAGAAAATTTTTGAGCATCTGATCACATTGACACACTGATAAGATGTTATCGAGTCATTTTTACCCGTTACTACAAACACATAATCACATCCATGCGTACTCTATAAATAAAAATAAATAAATAAAAATAGCAAGTTGTTTGGAGAGGTGAAAGAATATTGTTTTATAACAGAACTCCAAAGCAAAGGATTAGAACATTATCATGGATTGCTTTGGATTAAAAAAGTACCAATATATCGACACTCTCCTTATACCGATGTCATTGCATTCATTGATCACATTTTGACTTGTGATTCAACATTATTAACAGATGTGATGACTGAAATACAGACATATCATCACACAAAGACTTGTAAAAGGCATAGATATTTTGCATGTAGATTTGGTTTTCCTTTCCCACAAATTCCTGAAACTTGTATCTTGCAACCTTTGTGCAATGAAAACAATGACAATCAAGAAATGAAAAAAAATAACTTTCTTCGCTTCTACAACAAAAACTCTTTTCAAAAAACACAACATTCGATCATTTCCTAGTTGATCTTAGAATTACAAAAACGAAATACATGTTGCTTCTTTGCTCCTGTATCGCTCGACCTATTATGTTGCTCAAAAGAAATCCTTGTGATTTATGGATGAATTAATTTGCCAAAAAAATCTCAGCATTGTAGCAAGCAAAAACAGACGCCAATTTATTCTGGATTCCTATGTTGCAATAACATATTGTAGCCCATATATGTTAAATATGGATTCCAATATGGCATCTACATTCAAAATAATCCAGGAAATTTCCCTATGCAATGAACATGACAATGTTGAAACAATCTGCAAACTTGGAAATGCATCGCTCAACATGCAACAAATGTCAAGCCGACAAGAAATTCATATTATTATCTCATTGCCACTTTACTCATCATCTAGAAAATTAATTTTCATTTACACTACCCCCACTAAAAGACAAACATATGTGATAAAAAGACTTATTCTATTGCAACAAGAACTCGATAACTATGAAGACATTGTCTACATGACAATCATTGATAAATATGTCACACATCCTGCTGAACTTGAAAACATTTGCTTAGTAGAATTTACTTCCTTCTATTCTTCCACAAAAACAACAACCAACAAAAAAAAACGTCCATGTGTCATACAATTTATCTGATACAATGAACAAAAGGATCTTAAGAACCATTATAGAGAAAAATATGATGCTTTATATGCCATACATAGAATCTGAAGTGTACACATTAAAAAAGGTGAATCAAACATGGATTGAGGCATACTTGTCCCAAAAACACATTATTTCTGGTATCGAAAGACAATTCTCCTCTCCATTTTTATCACGGGGTGACGTTGAACTTGCTTCGACCACAATTGAAAACAAAAACGATGAAATACATGGGGTTCATTTTCCATCTGAACATGATACAAGTGATTGTCTTGTTGAGGAATATGATGTTCAACATGACCTAGTAGAAAAGATAAAATCTAAAAAACTGCAAATTGGATATATGAATAATATTGAATCTACTACACCTCCATTTGTTCTAGACACAATAGTTTATCATGGCATTAGAAGAAAATTGAACGAAACAACAGCCAATAACAAAAGAAATAATGCTATGGAAAAAAAACAACCCATTTAGGTAGTTTTTTTTGCTTATTACTAGCGTTGCAAGAGTGGGAAAAACATTGATTGCACAAGCGCTTTACCATGCACTAATGTGATACTAAAACAAAGACTTACAAAGTGACCCATTAAAAAAATAGGGCCTCGTTGTTGCATTTACTAGCAAAGTTGCATACATTGTAAATGGTGTCACAGTGCACTCAACTTTATATTTACCAATATCAACATGTAACATGATGCCATTGAATTCTAACACACTTGATATATTAACTAAATATATTGAACAATTTAGATGTTTACTCATAGATTAAGCATTGTAATTCGTTCTCAGATGATATACAACATTGAGAAACAACATCATGAAATAATGCACACACCAGATTCACCATTTGGAAACCTAGATGTAATATTTTGTGGTGATCTATGCTAGGCACTGTTAGAAAATTATATATTACGGAGCAATGGAACACATAAAATATTGCGGAAATATAAACACAAAAAATGCTCAAAACAAGAGAGACACAGATATACGTGGTTCACCCAATTTGGGCTACGTCCACCTCAAACAGCCAGTCCTTCCTTTTTATTATCCAGCAAAATGAAGAGACACAACCTACAGCAAAGCCGCTGTAATATCCTCTGTTTTCTCACAACGTCTCACCGCTCTGTTTCTCGCTCACACAGAAAAATACACATCTATATCGCCGCCTCAAATACAATGCCCTCATACAAAGAGAGGGGTTGCCTTCTAGGGCAAAAAACCCTAAACTAAACATAAGTTCTACCGTCAGATTATCCGCCTAATGAACGACCCAGATTGACTAGAAATTACTATACTTTTACAAGGCAATTTTACAGCTGTTTTTAGCTTCGGGGGCACTGCCCCCGAAACCCCCCGCCAGGGGGGGCTCCCAAAGGTCGCAGCCGCCCCCCCTGCAGCGAATATTTTACGGGCGGCGTTGCCGCCCCCATTTTGAACTGGGGTCCAATGTGGCGGTACTTTTGAATATAGAAGATAATCAGGCTCCACACCCAACAATCTCCCACTTGGAGACTAATTGTAGCAACTCCACCGCTGCTCCAATTGCTGGAAAATGACTCCTCTTTGGACCTGGCTATTTATCATCTTCATCGTCATCCTTGAAGACCAACTAAAACTGAGCATATTCTCAGTTTCTCCCTGGTTACAACTTTTGTTAGCATATCTGCAGGATCCTGGCTAGTGTGTATCTTTTCCAGCTTCAACTCTCCATCTTCCAACACTAATCGTATGAAATGGTACTTGAGCTGTATATGTTTAATCCTAGAATGAAATGCTGAGTTCTTTGCAAGATGAATGGCACTTTGACTATCACTGTATAACGTGCCCATATCATGCTCCTTACCCAATTCACCCATAAACCTTTGTAACCAAATCATTTCTTTACTAGCCTCTGTAGCAACAACATACTCTGCTTCTATTGTTGAAAAACAACACTTTGTATTTTTGAACCCCAACTGACAGCTGTTCCACCAACAGTGAATACATATCCTGTAGTGCTCCTCCTGTTATCTCTGTCACCTGCCATATCTGCATCAACATATCCCTGTAGAGAAATGTTTGAACCACCAAAGCATAATGCTTGATCTGTGGTACCTTTCAAATATCTGAGAATCATTTCACTGCCATCCAATGTTCCTTTCCTGGATTGTTCATGTACCTGCTTACAACTCCCACTGCATGTGCAATATCAGGCCTTGTGCAGACCATTGCATACATTAAGCTTCCAACTGTTGATGCATATGGAACTTTAGACATATAATCCATGTCTTCTTGGGTCTTTTGGCACATTTCCTTGCTAAGTTTGAAATGGCTAGGTGTACTAACTGGTTTTGCATTGTGCATGTTAAATCTTTTCAACACCTTTTGTATGTACTCATTCTGAGGCAATGTTAATTTATGATTTTTCCTGTCTCCAGTTATTCTCATACCAAGGATTTGTTTTGCAGCTCCCAAATCCTTCACTGCAAATGAATTTGCCAATTTTCTTTTGAGCACATTTATTTCCTGCATGTTAGATCCTACAACAAGCATGTCATCTACATACAATAACAATATAATATAGCTGTCATCATTTTGCTTTTTCAGATAAACACAATGATTAGAGTGACATCTAGTA
>APFE030967321.1:1015-26201 GCA_000404065.3 Pinus taeda
CTAACACCCTTTGTTGAACTAGTATACTAATAGGCATTAAAAGTTACATTGCAAAGTCGAGAAAATCCCAAGGAACCTCAAGTCTTTTTTCCCAACTTTCAGAACTAGGAATAAGCCTCATTGAACTATACTAGCACCGTAAGGCTCAAAACTCATATGCCCCAAGGTAGACATTCGGTTATAGTACTCGATGACTCCAGACATCTCAAAAGGCTTTCCCAACTCCCTCCACAACTCACTAAGGTGCATAACCCCAAGCATCAAAGTCCTACACACAGTTATAGTTTTCAACATCCCTCCAATATCAGACACTCGACCTCCTTAAGATGGTCCTATAGCCCCTCTAGAGCTATTAACGACAAAGAAACACTGCCATATGTAGTGTTGATTGAGTTTATCCCTAGCCCATATGATGTTACATATTTTCCCTTGTAGGTATGAGCTCTCATGAGATAATTAAATAAACCGGGCCTTTCAACCTATTTGTGGATTTCTTGTTAATCACCGTATCTCAACATGTAACCAATGCATTAGTTATAATCATAACATCATAAAAAATAATCCATATGCCACATCTTGCATACCATATCCATCATGAGAATACAACATCATTGTTATCACAACATTATGAATAGTAAAGGAAATATTACTTTATATCAGTTTTGAACCAATAAATTTAACGTGAATAAGTTCCTTAACAATACACCCAATCACCATTTATTAAAAATATCATAGATTAAAAATAGAAAAATCTATTTATATACCCTTTTCATTATATTTTTTTCCCTTTTATAATATATATCTTAATTTATTTTATTTTAATAAATCACTTTTCCTATCACATTTACACTAAATTAAAAAATACACTTCAATTATTTCCATATAATTAATGAGCATAAATCCATCTTAACTTCAAGGGTAGAGAGGGATTAAATATTTCTAGATGCAAACCTATTTTTGAGTGCAAAATTTGAGGAAATGCTTGCACCTTGAGAGGGATTAAATACTTCAAGATGCAAATCTCTTTTTGAGTATTAAAATTGAGCAAAGATTTGCACCTCCACATATGTGATTTATCTTGGCTCTTGGTAAATATGGAATTTAAATGGATCTATGCTGGTTCTTAATAATAATTTCTCTCTCTACACACAAACACACACATATCATTCTTCCATCTAGCATTGGAGCTGGCATCGACCTAGGCTCAACCTAGTTCAGATATATATATATATGTGTGTGTGTGTGTGTGTGTGCCTGTGTGTATTGCGGGGTAAATTTTTTAATGCCTTCTAAATGGGATTTTACATGAAGAGGTAGAAAATTCCAGGTCAGTATTTCACTAGGTAGACCAAACCATCTCCAAAATTACACTCTAAGCATAGAGGCATTAGATATCAAAATAGTCATAGAAAATAAAATACTGAGATGAGTGTTGAAATTCAGGCCAAGTAGGCTAGAAAAACAAACTATAAGATCATAATACAAAATAACCACATGCATAACATGAATTAAGCAGAGGGATGTGAATCAATAGCGACAACTTGAATTGGGACTTCATAGTAGCAATGGTTTCTTCCAGCTAGAGGAGAAATGCCCAAGTGCTACTCAATACAATCCAAATGTTAGTCTACGTACCTAAGATGCCTATGGAGGTGTTCTAGAGAGTAAAGGATGTAAACTCTATACTCAAAATGATCCATTAGAGTGCGGCCCAAGAGAAACTTTAGGTGCCAGTATAGATCGATGGTATGCATGTATTGGTTGTAGCAGCCTCGAGTGTGGCACGCATCTAGAACCTAGTCAACCAAATTAGTAAGAATATGCATGTCAGAGAGTTGCTATTGCTATGAGGATCCTTCACATTCCAAGCATGAGAGTTCTTCCTAAATGAGGTTGGGAGTGAGATCCTAGAATTTGGTAGCAATTTCTTCTAGGTGTTGGCGGGTTCCAAAGTGACCCTAGGAAGCATGCTACCAATAATTTGCCACATCTATGTGCACCCGTCCCCATTGTCGGGGCATGGTAAAAGAAAAACCATAAGGATATAATCAAAAGGTCCAAGCCAAAGGGGGGGGGGGGTTGGGTTTCTAAGAAAGAGAGGCCATGTAAGAATGGGACACAAGCAAGTGGAAAAACACCAAATACAACCACACAATCAATAGAACAAGAGCAAGCAAAAGCCAACCAAAAGAGAAAATTATAGAGCAAAGGGAGAAGCCACAGGGCGTCTTGATAGGCACACCAATGTACATATGAGAGTAATAGGGGTAGGCCAAAGAAGGAGTATTGGGCTAAAACATAAGGGAGGCTATAGGGATTGAATTCATACGTAGGAGAATCCAGAGGCGAGAATGAAGATAGAACACAATTAAAATGAAATAAGACAATGGAGGGGATTTGAACCATAGATGAAGTTGATGCCCGCCAAAGATTGCTTACACCTATAGTGGCTCGCTGTAGCTGTGCTAAAAGAATCCCCTTCAAGATTGCTAGCATGCACAACATTGTGGGGTGAAAATGGAAATATCAACTTTTCCTTAACCATGCAGCCAAATGTGCCGCATCATAGAGTTATCATCTAGGGAATTAGGATTTTCCAAGTAAAGGGTAGAAGGAGGAGGAGTAGGGTGAGGGAGTTGGGCCCAGCTGAAGCTCACAAAAGTGGGTTGGCTAGTGCCCACAAAATGAGTTACAGGTGCACGCAAAGGAGTTGATGACCAGATCAAACTAGAACTTGAGCCAACTAAGAATGAGTAGGGGAATAAGTAAAATTTTTTGGAGGGAGGTGGTGGACGACATGGAATAATAATTAAACTCTACATAAGCCAGGATAGCCATCACCTAACGATTTGATTTGTATTCAATGTAGATTGCATAAATCATCATAATACCAAGGAATTTCACATCTATCTATATAGACATATTCTTATTTTTAATTTTATTAAAATATTGATAATACATATAGTTAAACATATATGCAACATTTTTGTTTGACGCATTTTATAATTTTTTTAATTATATATGCATAACATTTAATGTTTTTTGTTTAATACAATGTACATAGCATTGAGTTACTCTCCACAACCTGAGTGCCTTTCTAGTTTTTCATTATGCAACCAAAAAAACATCTTAAACAACAAATGACAATGATTTTACAAAAAAACATTTCATCGAATTCTAGCCAAAAGATCCAAAATGTATAATAGTTAGACAAAGCCGATACCGTAGAGGCTTTCTTTAACTATTATACACTTTAGAATTTTTGGTCAGAATAAGACAAAACAATTTTTGATCAAATCATGATCTTTTGTTGTTTAAAATGTGTTTTTCAAGTGCTGAATCCATATATGCAGTCAAAAACATATTTTAAACAAAAAATATCATGATTTGATTAAAAATTGTTTTGTCCAATTCTGACCAAAAATTTCAAAACATATAATAATTAGACAAATCCTATAACTTAGAAAAAGGGTTTATTGTAAATATTTGATAGTACTATATATATATATATATATATATATATATATATAAAGTTTTTATATGCTTATTAAATATGCTCTACAACTATTGATTTATTGGTCTCTATACTCTGCAAATGACATCACCCTGACCCCTGCGCCATCTTCCTTCTCTGCACCCTCCGAAGTCGTCACTGCACCTTGATGTCACTCCCAGTTAGAGAAGGCCCATGATGGGACCTCTTGGAGGAGGGGGATCCGCCCCCTCCTTCAAATATGTTCTCACTGATGCATCCCGCCCCTCTGCTCCCCCTACATCCAACTCCGGCTAGCACAAAGGAAACAAATCGGAACAACCGACCTTAGGTGCCAAGTGGTAGTCACATATGAGAGGCCACTGCTTACCAAAGGTGACAAAGAACCCCAAAGTGGTGATCCCTAGTAATCATCTTGAACAATCCCACCAGTTCATGTAGGATCATGCAATCATATATAAATTCATGGGTATCTGGCCCAAAGAAGTTTATATTCTTTCTAGATCCAACTTAAATGGAAACTAGAAGTCCCGTTTGATCTCTGGTTATGTGCAAAAAGTTTCTTCACAACCATCTTTGAAGATTTGGAAGATCGGAAATGAATCCTAGATAATGGCCCTTATTTCATGCATAATATGGGTCTTTTTATGAGACACTAGGAACCCTGTTATAACCTAGAGAAGGACCAATTCTTAGCTGCTCCAATCTGGGTTCGGTTGTATTCTCTCCTAGAGGACTATTGGGAGCTTAATATCCTAGATTAATTGGAAATTCTATATGATACTTTGTCCAAGGATTTGAGATCACACTACACATAATATTTTCCATGTATGCTCAGATATGTGTGAATATGAACATTTCCGAGCCTCTCCTGAAATCTTTGAAAATAAAATACCAATATGAGATCTGGTCCTAATCGTTGGACTATGAGCACGTCCTGTTCAGGTGTAGGCTTTGCCATGAATACAAACACTTATTTCAAGATTTCCCAAACCAAGCCCCTACTCCAGCAGTAGTTTCCCCCCTTAGATGAATTCCAGGAAGTTCAGTGGCGACGTCCCCCGACAAGCAAAGCTTCCCTGTCTTCTATCCCGGAAAACACTTCGCATGCAACTCCTAAACGAGCAACTGAAACATCAGAAGTGGCCCCTAGCTGCCCCTCGAGAAACAATCAAGCGTCCTTGTTTGGCCCAACAGGAAACTATTTTTCTATATTAGCAGATCCATTAGATCAGAACACAGAGGCTGCATCTGGAGTTGCGCCCCCAACTTGAGCAACAATGGAAATATAACAGGGTCTGAACAACTCCAAAAATAAACGACCGAGCAAATGGAAAATCCCAGAGGTCCAAGTCAACAGTAAGGTAATTCAACAAGTACTTGCCCAGGTTTAACAAGCATTGGAACACAATGTGAAACTGGATCAACTCAACTTAGATGAGCAAGTAATGGTTGCCTATCTTTGAAGTTGGGAAAAAGATGGAACAATAGATATCCCTTAGGATCAACTGGACAAATTCCACCAAATCTACAAGCATCGGGAGAAACTCCAAGCCGTGGAAAAACCTTTTCCTCAAATGAATCTTGTCATCAGGGAAGAAGATACACCCATGAGATGGACAGAGCCTAGCTCAGGTGCCTGGAAGAGGGGTATAAGGCCAACCCGCGAAGTCATACGAGAAGTAGGGGAAATCTTAGTTAACTCAAGGAAAGCCAATGTCCTGACAGAGTGTTACCAATAGTCTCTCCCCTCCCCCCTCAATGAAGCCACTATCATGGAATATATGAGGCCTCAACTCTAAAGGAAAGTTGAGGTACTTGAAAGATCGAATCCAAGTAGAGAAACTGAATATACTAATCCTACAGGAAAGAAAAGTGATGTAGGAAAATATCAAGGAGATTATTAGCAGAGGTTGGCCGGCCACAGAGTGTATGGCTCTTGATGCCAGGAGCAGTGCAGGGGGTATAGGTATCTTGTGAGACCCTTGATCTATTTCCTTCAGGTAGTGGATCACCAATCCCCACACTTTTTCCAGACAATTTGAATGCATTGGCTCATTAAGAAAGATCTGGTTGACTGGGGTCTACAGAACCATGTTACTAGGGTTGAAATTAGGTTTTCTCCACAATCTTTGATACCTCAAGGAGCTTATGGGGGAAACCAACTGGATAGTGGTCAGGGAATTCAATCTTATCAAGAACCCGGTGAGAAGAAGGGTGACTTTCAGCATCTGGACTTGATCTCCCAGGATTTTCAAGCCAACATCCAAGATCTGGGAATGAAAGACATTGACTTCAATAAGGAAATGACTTCTTCCTTTAGAACAATCAGCATGGTTGTAAGTATCAAATAGCCTCAAAAATCAATCATTTTCTTCTTTCAGATAACATCCTCCAGCAAGACCTATTTTTTTAGGCTGAGATTCTCCCATGCCTTGGATTAGACCATTGGCCAATTTGTTTAGATATTGATCTACACATGGCTCCCTAGAATCGACCATTCCATTTCGAAGCTTTCTGGCTCGAAAAAATAGACTTCCTGGCTAAAATGGAGGACTGGTGGAAAGCAATAAGGGTAACTAGTCACAACCTAATGGAAATGTTTCAACTAAAGCTTTAGGAAATAAAATGAAAAATCAAAGAATTGAACAAAACAAACTTTGGTAATATTCATTGAGAAAAGAAGAGAGTTGAAGATGAAATGCGATCTCTCTAGCAACGGATCATCTTGGAAGGGAGATCTGACGACCTCATAGCCTAGGAAGGTCAACTCTTAAATGACTTAGAGTAGCAGAGAAAATAAGAGGATATTTTGTGGAAACAAAAGTTGAGGGTTTAGTGGCTCAAGGAGGGTGAGTGGAACATGAAAATTTTCCACCGGATCATGTTGAAACACTACCAGTTCAACCATATCTTCTCCCTTAACAACTCAAACGATCGATGGCTAGTGTAACACAAGGAAATTTCTAAAGAACTCATAACTCATTTCCAAATCTCTAGGATCCAACAACATATTCCTAAATTAATAACAAAAGATAAAAACAAATCTCTTATACAAGAAATCTCCTTAGTAAAAGTGGAGGAAGTGGTAAAGGCTCTCCCATCAAGTAAAGCCCTAGGCCTGGATGGATTCACCTCTGAGTTCTTCAAATCCAGTTGGAAATTATTGGGAGGAGAGATTCTAGAACTAGCAAAGTATTCTTGGCACACTCAATGGCTATAGTTGGGCCTGAACGCAACATTCTTGACGCTCGTTACTAAGAAAGGTGCGACGCTATATCCTAGTGGTTTTTGTCATATTCCGCTGTGCAATGTCATCTACAAGATTCTCTAAGGAATCTTAGTATGTCAGCTCAAACCTTTGCTAAAAATAATCATTGTTCAAGAGCAGTTAGGCTTTTTGGAAGGATGAAAAATCATGGACGGGATCCTGGTAGCTCATGAGGTAGTATACTCGTTGACATCTTCTTAGACCCTAGGTATGCTCATTAAATTAGATCTTTCAAAACTTATGATCAGTTGAAATCAGATCAGATCTTATCCATGCTTGCTGCATTTGGGTTTTCCCCCTCTTGGATTAGGTGGATCCAGTCAATGATTTTGACCTCGTTCTTCTCCATTTTGGTTAACGGAGTGCCCTCTCAGACCTTTTGAGGTTCCAGGGGGCTAAGGAAAGGCGACCTTGTTTCTCCATTACTCTTTATCATTGCTGCAGAAGGTTTTGGAAGGTTAATCAAGGCGATGAATGAATCATGTAGCCTCATGCGTATCAGGATCTCACAAGAAGATCCTCCTCTCACTCATCAATAATTTGTTGATGACAATATGCTCTATGGGAAACCCACCTTAAAAGAGGATAAGCATCTAGGCTCTATCTTGGAGCTTTTCCAACAGGATTCTTGTACCCAGGTCAATGACGATAAATCAGATATATTCTTTTTCAACACTCATCCTCGAGTGCAAACCCATCTGGCAAGAACTCTCAGATTCAGGATAGGCTCACTCCCCAACACCTGCCTTGGAGTCCCTTTGGTGAAAAATCTCTTAAGGTCTCCCACTAGAAGGAGTTGTTATCCCACATTGATAAAAAGCTCTCCAGTTAGACCTTTAGGGTTATGAACTTGACATGATGACTTGTTCTCTTGAGGGAAGTCCTACAGACCATTCCCATCTATTGATTATTGGCCCTTTCATCCCCTAAGAGCATTTATAAGGAGCTAACGGCCAAATTATGAAAATTCCTCAGGGCTGGCCCATAGATTGGTCACAAATGGGCCCTGGTAGCTTGGGACAAATTATTTAAACCAAATATCCATGGAGGCATAGGGCTGAAAGATCCAAAGCTATTATCTCAATTCCTTAATGCAAAGTTTTGGTGGCGCTAGGTGCAAGGTGGTCAAGAAATATGGAAGCAACTCTGGGCCAACAAATACACAGTAGAAGGTTGGTAGAACCCACTAAAGAACCATCAAAACTTACCAAATGGATCGTCGATATAAAACCGAGCAAAGGATCAATAAGGCATCATATAAGATCATGGGTTCTAGGAAGTTAGGAATGGACGTAGGGCAAAATTTTGGGATGAGAGATGGATATAGAACCCTAGATTGGATTGAAACCCTCATCTCACTGATCTCAAAGAATTCACCTCTTAGTTGGCTGCAGATCATGAAAAGGACTTCTGGAGAGACTCCCCCCTGGGGAAAAATTGAGAGAGTGGAAATCTTCAATCAATTGGTCGGTCCACAATCCCCCTCTAGAGTAGGAAGCACTCACTTTGATCCTTCAGTAATGCCCTATTCTTAATAATGGCGAACCTATTGGTAGGAACGTTCACCCTTAAGGAAGCCTACTCAATTTTATCTTCATCAGGTGATTAGGAACCAGACCCGTTGTGGAAAAGGATTTGGTAGACAAGATTATGGCCAAACGTCTTGTTCTTCCTATGGTTAATGAGTCATGGCAAGCTACTCACGTGGGATAAAATCTGGAAAAGGCTTCCTGGGCCCATCTTGGTGTCCTTTATGGTACAGTGAGGAGGAAACAACTAACCACCTTTTAAACTTATGCCCCAAGGTGGTGGAAATCAGAGACCAACTCGAAGTGGTATTCAGTGCATCTGATCGGTCAGCCAACAATTTACGAGAATCCTTGGAAGCATGGAGATGGAATCTTTTCAAAAACCCCATTGTTAATAGAGCCTGGTGCCTCTCAGAGGGTTTTATCCTCTGGAATATATGGAAATATAGAAACATAATAGTCTTCCACTTAGAAGCCTTTCAGACCTTAAATGTATGGAAAAATATCCTTCGGAACATCAAAGAAACTATGGCTATCTAACACTAGACTGAGGATGACTGGAAAGTGGAGGGGCACGAGCGCACCATTTTAGCGAACCTTGATATTCACAGAGAGACCATGGATTGTGAGCCATGTCTTTGCCTCTTGGCACAGGTTACTTCATCTAGAGTGTTCATCTGTCCTCCTCTCGGTTTCCTCAAAATCAACTTTGACGGGGCCTTGAAGGGCAACCCAGGGCCGGCTACCCTCGGGGTGCTAATTCACAATGATAGGGGCAAGTAGTCAAGTTCTATGAAGCATCATGTGGTAGTACCACTAACAATGTGGCAGAGTATCCAACCTTGGAAAGGGGACTCCACGTAGCTACAGATTTGGGAGTCTCCAAGCTTCAAGTCACAGGTGACTCTCAGATAGCAATAACTATGCTTCAAAGCCTTGTCAATAAGTCTTCCTTTGAGAAAGTAATCAAAAGTTGGTGGTTGGAGCTAATAAACGAGCATATCCATTCCCGTCTCTCGTCCTTTGATTATGAAATCACAAAACATGTTACCCGGGTAGGAAATAAGGTAGCGGATAATCTAGCTAATTGGGGTAGTGATCACGAGGGCCAAGATCTTCTGCAAGATTGACCCCCACTAGAGAAAAGTACCCACCTAACTAATCTATGTCAGATAGTGGAAGAGGAAGAGGTTTCCGCGATGGAGGTGAGATCCCAGGACCGCGTGGCTCCTCGTGGCCCATGTCAGTAGTCACAAAAAAAGTGGAAAGGGGACTGACTCCTCAGTCCCCTCACTTCATTAAGTGATCAAAGGTGAGTAATGTTGAGCATGTGAAAAACCCAACACTTCGTCGAGTGCAGGAGGAGATGTTCTAAGGTGATAGATGGGTAATTTGAACGACATTTGTGTTGAGGTAGTGGTTAAACTTCATGCATCTGAGTGGTTTTACGCACAACAACAAAGGCAGAGGAGTCTAGCCTTTTGGATTTGAAGGCATTGGAAGCATTTTATCTCCAGGTTCGAGCGAGACTGTCTGGTCCTGTGTCTGTCCGTGGAAGGGTTCCTCGAGATTTTCTGGTCTGGTGTAGCACATATTGAGGTAACAATAACTGCCCAAATTTTTTGGTTCAATTTGAATTTGGAAGGTGTGGGATTTTGGTTCTCTCACAGGTGTAGAAAGTGGGTGCATGGGTGAAGTTTCTGGTGGGATGAGTGGAGCCACAACGTGTGGCTCTTGTGGTTTTCGGTACATACCGGGGGAAGGGGAGCTACTCTCCTATAATTCAATGGGTTTGAGTGTCAAAGTATTTAGCGAGAAGGGCATTGGTGTGCTTTGGTCAGAGTGGGGTTCATTTGGACCACTATGAGCCTAGAATTCAACCACCTTGGCGCTTTGTCCAACCACTTCCACGGTGGAATTGATTAGTGGAGTGGCGAAGGGTGGTGGGAAGCAAGGTGCTACTTCGGGAGAGGCATTGGTGGTTCACAGTCTTGCTCGGGTGACGGGAGGATTGGGATTTCGAAGAGGAGACGATGGTGGTTTGGAGCAGAGCTCGCCTCGTTAGTGGGTGGCCACTCCGACTTTCCTATTTGTAGTGACTGTTATGGTATCATAGACCCCTTCACGATGAGGCCATCCTCGTGGTGTGGTCGGTCTTCACTCCCTGCGAAGCATAGCTTGACGGGACGTGAAGAACCAGAATTGGCCATCCCACCAGTGAATTCAGGGCAAAAGGGTGTTGGGTCGAGTCAAGGAGGCAAGATTGCAGGACGTTCCAAGTGGTCGATTGCCAGTGCACGATGGGGACACGAAGGTGGTGGGAAGATGATGAGGAAAGGTGGGCGACCTCCATGGGCTCAGAGGTGAGGATGAACAAAGCGTGGTGGGAAAGGAACCATGGGTTTGACAGCTGCTTGTAAACTGATTCATAGGAAACTCAACATTGCTACCTGGAGAATTGTCGATAATTATTCCAACCTTTACTAGATCAAATGGAAACAGTTGAGAGAATTAGAAGGGAGGAACATACAGATTTGGTAGCCACCTTGGACAAAATGCACTACTTCTTGTGATAGGTTCGTGAGCGGATGGTAGTGGTTTGGCGTGGTCAGAACCTACCCTCCGAAAAGGTGGAAAATTTGGAGTCATGGATAGCTCACTTTGAAGGGCATGTCTAGTGTGCCTTCTGCCCACCTCCTCCTCTAGGAACAACCCTAGATAACCCATTTTCCATCACTTTTGATGAATAGCATGATCATAGGTTCCCTCTTGGTATTACTTGTTTTTTGAAGTCACTGGCCTTCTCGAGCCGGGACTATGTCTCTAGCATCCTTTTTGTATTTTTGTCACCTATTTCATATGGTGGTAAACAAACCTGGTCGGGGTGAGACCACTTGTTTTTTGAAACTTCAGATGTATATCTGTTACGTCAGTTGAATAGAATATTGGTTTACAAAAACAAAATATACTCTACAACACAATATGAAGAAGACATTGTAGTGGTTGTAAATAACTGTAAAAAAATTCAATATGGGAGAGATGTTGTAATGTTAGTAAAATGAAGAATTAAATCAAAACATATTAACAATAAAACATAATGCTTGTTCAATTAAAAGAATAAAAGATAAAAATAATAAACATATTTAATTCAATTTATTATATTGTAATTTTATTTTTAAATGAAATTATAAATAATATATTTCAAGAAATAATCATAATATATAAATTTAAATATTTTCATAACATATAATTAAAAAAGCATATAGAATCTTAATAAACATAATTGTTATTCCCCCACCACGGGTGAGCTCTATGCCATTGCCATGATAAAACTATTTGGAACTGCACCACCTAGGCTACCAAGTGCCTTCGTTCGAGTAGTAGTATAAGTTGTTAAATCCTCATGTGAGTCAAGAATTACAACCCCTGGTTGTGTGTAAATTTTGGCGTGCAGTTTCATGATGGCCAGATATTATCAATTGGAAGGCCTTCCCATGTGGATGGCAGAGCCCAATGTCACTCGATGACGAAACCTTCACATAGATATGATTCTACTAGCAAAAGGTAGCACTGTCAACCTTGCTTTGAGCCTATACATGTTGTTTTCAGGTAGCCATGTTGATCATTATCTTTGCATATATGCACTCCTTGGTTGGCCCAACCATAGGTATTTATTGGTACTCTCGAGGGTGGAGAATTTGTGTTTCTCTACATTTGATTCTGGGCACTATTCCTCTGCCCAAATTTACTTGGTTTCTCTAGGGCTCGAGTCGGCCTGCTCATCTTACATTGATAATTCACTCATCACACTGGATATCTTGTACAATATCTGTATTCAGGATACTTTGATGCCTTCCCCTCTCATTGATGCCTCCACATCCGTCTCAGGTAAAAGCTACATTTTCAAGATCTCTGTGGTGCTCCACGATCCTGGAATTGCAGCATATAAAGGGCTCATTATTTTGCTCCATAGTCCATCAACTAATTTTCTCAGGGCTTAACAAACATGGTGGGAATTAGGCAATGATACATAGTTGTGGGTTCTATCACAATTCTGACTTGGCGACTATTCAATGCTTCACTCGGCTAGGTGGTGGTTCAAGGTTTCTTGCTGGCATTTTTTTAGTGGCTCAAGGCTCTAGTGTCCATGACTCTTGGTTTGTGACACTAGGGTTTATGGCTAGCACTTTTGCTCCAAGGGTTTGTTGTTCATGGCTTAATGGTTTGGCCTTGTTTTTCTAGCACTTGACTCTGCATATCCTATTTTTTCGGTTGCTTGTTCATTGCGCCTTTGGAATGACTCCCTTTGATATTATGAACACCCTCTACTCTTGTAGTTTTTGCTTTGAAAAGAAGGGTTTCTACGCGTATTGTCTAGATTTGTTATGTTTTTGTCTTGTTGGATGATATGATTAAATAGGGGCTATGTAGCCTTAAGAATTTAAACTTATGCTACTGGGCTGGTTTCCCTACAAGAAACTAGTAGCACAAAGCAATCTTTCATGTAATGCCTTATTGAAGTAATGAACAACCAAACTTTTAAACACAAAAATAAACATAATAATTAAATATACAATTAAAAATAAGAATATTTTTATATAGAGAGTTATGAAACATATATAAAATATAAATAATAGCTATAAGTTAAGATACATTTTACCATATAAATTAAAATAATGATTTATATTCATAATTATTATATTTTAGAACTTCATATTTAAATTTAATTAATAACAATATAAAAATGATGCAATATTTACAATAACACACAAATTATCTCTCTTTATAATATCAATGATATGCATATCACATTTAAAAATAAAATTACAAAATTATAATATATGTCAAATAAAAATGTCAAGCAGATATATGTGTAACTATATGTGTTATCAAAGTTTTTTTTTTGTATCCCAGAGGATACCCAACAACCCCCCTGACACATAACTGCTAGTAAACCTCTAGGGGTCTACAATGTGTCCTCCTCTCCGTAAACTAGGTCACAACTGGGGGAATTTGAATCTTGGGTCTTTCAATTTTTCACAAATTTCACATTACTTCCATCACCAATTGAGTTGCTCCCTTGGAACATGTATTATCACAATTTTAATAAAATTAAAAATAAGAATATTTGTATGAAATTTATATAAATATAAATAAAATATTATTGAGAATATATAGATCCATCTTAACCTACCAAGCACTAAGAAGAATCAATTTTTTTTGAGTTGTAAACTTTTCTTCAAGTTTTGCATGAGGTTTACATCTTGAAAAAATTGAATACCTTTTGTATTTTTGAGTAATCCAGAATTAAAATGGATCTATAACTAATATCAATAATTAATAACAATTTTAAGAAAAAATTATAAATCTTTGTTTAAAATAATAATTTTCTTAACAAATAAAAATAATATCACCAAATAACTTAATGTAGCACAAAAACTTCTCACACCTTTATTTATTATATACTTAAAAAAATAATGCATATTATACTTAAAAATAGAAAAAATAAAAATACTAATATATGCTTTTTGTTTGTTAAATGTACATGGAATGAAAACAACTAATATAAATGATAAGCATTAGATTACCTTTACTATTCACAAGAAGTTTATTTATAATACATTGTATAGACTGTTGGATTCATCTTCCAACGTCTCTTGGACTCCGGTGGCTGTTCACATTCCACGCCAATCCATAGAGGATTAGGTGTCCAACATTCCGCCCCTTAATCCGAAGGGGTATGTATGAGTCCAAGAAGAGAGCTATAATACAAAGTGTGAAAAAAATGCATCGCAACACTAGGCTGAATGTGCTCCCTAAAATGTTGGTATAAAGGGGGTGCTTTAAGGATGACCACCAACACTGGAACACTTAGTGCAGTTCCTAGAACTCTTCCAAGTTTGGCAAGAAGTTGAAATCTTCTGCAAGAGGAAGTGTCCCTAATGATTTGGAGAGGGAGATATTCAACTTGAAAAATGGAGGTCTACAACCTGCAGTGGTTTAAGGGTGACCACCAACTCTGGAACACTTAATGCAATTCCTAGAGCTCTTCCAGAACCGGCAAGAAGATGAAGTCTTCTGCTAGAGGAAGTGTCAACAATTCTTTGGAGAGGCATCACCAACTGAAGGCATGCTCATGGGCATCTTTGTCTATGGATACAACTCTAAATCTGGTATGGAAGGTTGTGGCTCAGGCTTGCTTGATGTGGCTTTGAAGCTTGTAGATGACCATCACTTCCCCCCTATCAGATACAAGGTGAGATGATGGAGAAAACTCAACTACAAGATTATTCAATACTCTAGAACAAGTTATGACATATGATTGAAATATCCTCTTGGCTGATGATGCCCATTGCCAAGAAGTGATCCATCCAAGATGAATCTTTGTTCTTGCAAGAGGCTTGTTTTTGAAGCATTTGTTTGAAGAATGAGTATGCTGACCACAATGCTTGCATGGATGAAGATCAAAGGAATGATCTTTCACATGACTAACTCTAACACAATGTTGGCATTTAATAATCTGTTGTGGCTGCTCTTGAAGAATCTGAAACAACTGAAGGTGAACTATAATGAAGAAACCCAACACTTTGAAATTTGATGGGCTTTGAGTAATCTAGAATATGAAAGGACACATCCTTTTCATATCCAAGACCAATTCTATGCTTGTTATGGACAAGCTCTTCCCAAGGTCTAATGATGGGCTTGGGAAGTGTATATTGAACTTCTGCTTTTGCATGTAACTCTACTACTTCATTGGGCACTGGATCTGAATCAACTGTAACATTATTGACTTGTTGTTTATGGGAGTCTGTTTCAATGTTATGAACAGAAACAGGTTCAAAATGATGACTCCATTGCTGTAATTCTTCTTGTTGAAGTTGAGATTCAAGCTCCAAAAAATCTACCTTTTCATGTCTATGCTATAGACACGTTTGAATGTAACAAGAGTGGTTTTTTTGATTTCAACTATTCTTTCAACATTGGACATGATTAGAGTTCCCAATAACTCTAATAATCTATGAGTTTTTGTCATTATTCAAATAATTCAAGTCAATAAATGACCATAAATGTAATTGTAAACGCACATAGCTAACAATGCAATATTTTTTAAAATTAAATGTGCCTAATGATAGGAGGGTAATCCACTGAAGAGAAGGATAATCCCATTGCTGGTTGAAGACTCCTTCGAATAACCAATGCTCCATTAACTTCCAGCAAGAGAAGGTTCCACTGTTGGACAATGCAACCAGAATTCACACAACTTCTAATTGATAGAAAATCCAATAGCGGTTGCAATAACGCTACGAATCCACAAATCAACAGTGCTTCCACTAACAACAAAACATTTCAAGAATTGGGAGGAGAGTGGGAACTCTGAGAAAAATATGACAACTCTAGTTCTTTGTCAAGTGGTCATCTAGAACGTTCCGCTCACAAAATTAGAGGACTAGTGTCGAGCTCTGAGCCATGATCACTTGATGCTATAGGAAGAATGCACCTCTCTAATGGAAGAGGTCATAGAGCTTGAAAGAGACCTCAGAAAGCTAAAAGTGGAGAAAGATGCCCTTTTGGACAAGTTGGTGGTGTCCAATCTTCCACTTAAAAACAAATAACCATGTTAAACAACAAAAAAACAAACATCTGTGCAAGATGGTCGTGCTAAACGGTTCAATTACATATCTCACTCACCTTCGAAGTCTTGTATCACTCGTACACTCTAGGATTTCAGAACCAACCTTCTACTACCTCGACTTTGGCTTCTCTTTATACTCAAAACATATTAGTATCAACAAATTGTTAGTGTCTTCAACTGAAATGCAAGGGGACCCTGCTTTCCAAGGCAATAGTTACACCATCTACTCCAGCTAGAGTGCTTCTGTCAACACAAACAGTTATGGAACGCTGCCTTAGTGCCATCAGATTCTCAGGGCCACCACTTGGAAACCGTTGCTTCTAGTTTCTAGATGAATCTTTGTATAGAAGCCTTGCACAAAATATATAGATTGTCAAAGCAATAGGGTCTAAAGGCTATAAAAGCTCAACCCACATCTTTCGTGTACAATTCATGGTATAGAGGGTGTTAGAGCGTTGTATTGGTAGAGAGGGACAGGTCTAACAATTCTATATAACAGATTCAAGTGAAACCATGGAAATGATAATGATAACATTCGGGTAGCATAGAAGCAGGGCTCGTAATGTCCAGAGTTATTATTATTATTATTATTTTAATTTTAATTTTTTTATGCAGTCATACCAGAGACAACGTAAAGGGTGTTATTATGTGCACGCAGGACAGATGGGAAGAGAATATATGAGGAGGTCTTATATGGAGGAGTATATGCGGCAAGGAAGGTCTTACCAACAGAGGTGATATGACAACAAAGATTCAACGTGGAGAGGAGTCAACTTAATAACTTCAACTGCGAATTCTGATAATCGTGGAGAGGAGTCAATGTAATAAATTCGACTGTCAGCTTTGATAATCGTGGAGAGGAGTCAATGGGTGTTATGGGGAGGAGGAAGTGTGATTCCGCAAGATGAAGGAAAGGA
Organism: Pinus taeda; assembly: GCA_000404065.3. Taxonomy (NCBI): domain Eukaryota; kingdom Viridiplantae; phylum Streptophyta; class Pinopsida; order Pinales; family Pinaceae; genus Pinus; species Pinus taeda. Next base: position 17,859 of record APFE030967321.1, read on the forward strand.
GGAACAATAGGATCCCTCACACGTTAACTACCAGAATAATGACAGCCCTCTGCGGTGCCCGAAGATTTAACATAGTTGCAGTCACAAGTGCATAGTAAAAATGCCATACACAGTCACAATCACAGATAAGCCACAATTTTCAAACAATTTCCAACATATGCAAATTGATATTTTAACTTTATTTGATGGGGAAAACAAAACGATGACAAAGACACGATTTTTGATCTATAAACACTATTACTTCTGCCATTCAAGAACTTCTCATTCAATTTTTTTTTACATATAACACCGCCATTAAACCATTCATGAACCATCGAACATACATGCTTCTAAACTGGCTTACCACAGATAGAAACCATTGAATATTGAACTAGAATTACACAACACCTCTAGGCAACGCAACAAATTGCCCCATTTTTCACAGGAGGCACATAAATGTCTCAATGCAACAATTCGATTCTTCAACAGTTAGAACAAAATGTAATCTCAACTAGTTTAATGCACATAATTTTGCAGGGATATGCTTGTATACAGAAATGTAGAATATGGCAGAAATGACCAGGCGAAGGATGGCACAGATAGCGCTAAGGGAATGAGTGTAACCCACGTCAGAGGCACAACAATGAAATAGGAAGATGCACCAAAACTAATAGGCAAAGAAAGGCCACAAAAACAATAGCTCTGATATCATGTTAAACATGAATGTAAAAAGCTAATGTAAATGATAAGCATTAGATTATCTTTACTATTCACAAGATGTTTATTTATAATACATTGTACATGACTGTTGGATTCATTTTCCAAAGTCTCTTGGACTCTGGTGGTTGTTCACATTCCACACCAACCCATAGAGGATTAGGTGTCCAACATTTTTAATTGAAAAAATATATATAAACACATATATATTTTGATTAGATAAGTAAAATTATTTATAGTTTTGAATCAATAACCTTAGGTAGATCCATTTTAACTTCGGATCTACCAAATGCCCAAAAGGATCAAATCTGTTTTCACTTTAAAAGAGGTTTACATCTCAAGAGATTTGATCCCTCTAGACACTTGATAGATATGAAGTTAAGATAGATCTAAATTGATTTAATTATTAATTATAACTATTTATTTATTTCAATTAATTAGTTGTTTATTATTATTATTATTATTATTATTATTTTTATGTAATTTGATGTCGTCAAAATATAATAATAATAATTACACCGAAGACGTTTTTCTCAATAGGTTTGGTCCAAACACCATTCACTCTAGTGAATGAGAAAGCCTCATTTTCATCTTCCTTCGGTTAATTAAAATTTGACACGTCACACTTTTATCCGTCACACTGTTTTGCATGCTCTGATGATAATCAAAATATATTCGAACACCATGACATGGCTTCCATTATCTGACGCTGAAGCCATCACTCTATATAGTTGCAAACCTACTCTTCCTGTTGGTCGGGTAGCCAACGCCGCTCTTCTGAAGCATCTTTCAGTAGGTACTCTGAATATTTCCTTTCGTAGACCGCAAAAGGAGAGACGAGAAGGCCCACCACCATTACAGAGCCCACGATTGCCAGCCCTGGGAGACTTCAAAGGAGAAAAGGTATCCTACCAACTCACCTACCAAGCTCTTATCCACACATTATTGTAACTGTCTTGTAGCTAAAGGATAACATAGAATGAACCCACAAGGGGGTTACAGAATCAAAGGGATTTTAGTGATCGCAACTTAAAGTTTTCGCGTGTTAGTGCCCTTAATTTATTAGTAATGGAGGCGAGATCCAAAGCAAAGAAGCATGTAGGAGGCAAGAAGGGAGGTGACCCTAGTAGAAGTCGGTTTCTGAACGATTCTTCAGTTTCCAGTGGGAATATCATGGCATGTATCAGTCAAGATCTTAGGAGGACAATTGGTGGAAAGAAGTGAGATGAACGAGTGGTTTTTTGAGATTTTGACGTTTACTTACTAGTTATTATTTGTGTAATTTGACTAAATCAAAATATTTACAAAGACATGACAATATCTCTTCTATACTAAGCTAAAAAACTCTTGCTTTTATTCAAATTCTTTCATTCTTTCGCTCTTTACCTTTTATTATTTATAATACTTATTGAAAATAACGAGTTGTAAATACATGCCAAGCATGTCTCACACATTTCTCATGATCTCGGGATTTTACTCCGCTTTTATAAAAATTGGGCTCGACGCAATAAAAATAATTTTTAGGAAAAGTTATAAATATAATATGCAACCATGTGTAATAAGTTAAGAAAAAGGGTTATGGGGTTAAATGAGATTGTATTTGCGTTGGCAAATGCTTTGTTATAAAACAATATTAATTCTAAATTTTGAAAAAAAATCACCAAAAATTATCTTTATCATATCTCTGCAAGTTTAAAAAAAATTAATTATAATAAAAAATAAATCATTGTTGAGTTTCATCTAAATTTGGAAGGTGTAAAGACATAAAACACTATGAAAAGAGAGAATTTGTGAAGTTTACAATTTTAACCGGGCAAACAAATGAATAATATTCTTTTGTTAAAGGATGGAAAAAAGTGGATTCCATTTCGAACATTTTTAGTACTAATATCTTTGAATATTATATTATATTATATAATTATATATATATATATATATATATATAAATTAAATATAAATTAAATATAAATGAATATCTCATTAATATTATTTTTATATGTTTTTATCAATTTTATATTAATAGCAAAAAATTACTACTTCAAAATAATTTTTATTTTTATTTTTATTTTTGATTTAAAGTTAAAGTGAAAATTGAATATTTTATTTGTGACTAATATTATTATTATTATTTAGTTTATTAATGTAGTATTATCTTGTAGAATTGAGGTTTCTGTGATCATTCATAGTTATAGAAGAAATTTCGGCGTAAGTCACAATAGAAAGACCTTTGTAGTTGGCCCTAAGTCAAATTAGCGGTTGGTCAAGATAGCTGTTGGAGGCTCTGCTCTAACTATTTAACATGCAACTTGTCCTTGACGATGAACCACACTGGTTGGTTCGAAACTCGTCGACAAAGGTCTTTCTATATGTGATTTACGCCGAAAATTCTTCTTATAACTAAGTATTATCTTATTATTTTATTATTTTTAAATGTAATATACATTTCTCACACATTGAACTTTAGAAAATCTCTCAATCCAAAAATATAATTCAATAAGGAGTTGTTTTTAGTGTGACTTTTTGGGAGTTTTTCATGTGGGTTTTTCTGGTCTAATTTCTCTAAAAATCCGACAAAAATTTATTGAAATTACAAGTTTGATTAGTAGCCCTTACACAATCTAAATGCCCTAAAATTTTTTGAGAGCATTAAATCCATATATAAAATCAAAAAGTCAAGCTAAAAACAACTCCATTTTATATTATGTCAATTCACTATTTATTTAAAACCCTTATATTGTTATTATATTAAAAAAAAACTTTAAAAACATTTTTCATTATAAATTTATAATGAATATTATATTTAAAAAGAAATAGCTTTAAAGACATTTTTGATCATCAATTTTTTCCATATATTATATATCTCATTTTATACGGTTTTATTACATCACTTCACATATATAAAAATCTAATAATTGAAACGCATTAATAATAACGACGTCATATTGTAACCCAAGTTTGAAGAGAACATATTAATTAATACGTCTTAGCTGACCTGTCATAATAATATTGATGAGAATAATAATATTGGTTTAAGTGACGGGTAGAATACGATCACGTATATCTCATACTACGTCTGCTTTCATAGCTCAGTTGGTTAGAGCACCCGTTAGTAAGCGGGAGGTCATGGTCAACTCTCATTGAAAGCAACTGTATGAGGAATTACTAGGGTCGCGCATTAAGTCCATTAACCAAGTGCGAAACCTTCCGATAACCAAGTGCGCAAACCTTACTTTTATTAATGCAACAAGCGCTGATTTTGAAGGAGCATTTACGGGAAGTGCAAAATTATGAGTAATATGTTATTAGGTATGGAACTGTAAAATTAAGGAGTAAATATGTTTTAGGTATGGAACTGATTCATAAAGAATTTTTCTTATTGATGAACTTTTTTCATAATGAAATTTTATTAAAAATTTAAATGAAACTTGAAATGTTTATTAGATGTTTTTAGTATAGGGATTATGGTGCACCCGTTTAGTAAGCGGGAGGTCATGAGTTCGACTCTCATTGAAAGCAACTGTATAGAGGAAATACTGGGTCGCGATTAAGTCCGATTAACCAGGCGCAAACCTCACTTTTATAGTCGCAAACAAGCGCTGGTTTTGAAGGAGCATTTACGGGGAAGTGTAAAAACTTTGAGTAATATGTTATTTATGTTATTAGGTATGGAACTTGATTCATAAAAGAGATTTTATTTTTCCTATTTGATTAGCTTTTTTTTCATAATGAATATTTTATTAAAATTTAAATGAAATTTGAAACGTTGTATTAGATATTTTAGTATAGGGATTATGGTGTTTTATAATTATTGCAAATATTATTATTAAAAAATATGAAGATTTATAGGTGAATACGAATAGTTACCTGATTTATGGGAAGATGAAACTAAATATAAACATTTCAATGTACTTACATATAGCACACATTAATAAAAAAATATTCATGGTAAAGTTATCCACATATTTGTAAGTGGTATCAAAGCATTGGCGTTTTTAGATAATTTCATGATTTCGTATATTGTTGTTTTTTTGTTGCACACCCTCTAGAACTTCTTCTCAATTTATTCCCTAGGTGGTTTTTATCTCACCCATGTAGTTGTATAAGTCACACACATCCATATGGCCCATAGTTAGCTCTACTAAGCACATCAATTTTTTGTTGAGTGACTTCTAAATTTTTGGTTGACTTCATCTCACTCCTCTATACTTTAGCATGGGAGTGTGTCCACTATTGTGGGGACCAATAACTTGACAGTTTGATTGCAATATGAACATGTGCATGGCTTTAGGGGTTGCTTAAACAAGTAGATCGAATCAATGGTAATGATCATATAGATAACTGGATAGATAGATTGACCTTGACAACTAGTGACTTGAATTTGGGGAAGAATGTATTTGGATGAAGCTTGAACTTTAATCATGCCATCAATTGTCCAACATAATTAGCTTTACAAACTCTAAATCTCTCTGTCAATTGATTGCGTACATTCGACAAAACATAGAAACTCTCTGGCTTGAAAAATATAATGGTTGTAGACTTATCCCACAACCATATTATCAGTAACAAGACACTTATTGAATTGTTCAATTTAGAAACCCTCACCTAGTATTGACACACACAGAATGAGGATCAATCACACATTAAATTTGGTTAGATTATGTAAAATTAATGAAAACCCCTAAGTTTCCTCCAGAACTTGATTGACAATGTTTATTCAAAGACTATTGGAATTCCACTCTAGTATTGGAAAATGAGACCATTAAGAAATAGTAATATTCGTATTTGGAGAATTCCCAATGACCACTAGAAATTCAACCCCATTTCATTCAATGAGTTGAAGGTTGAGCATGTCCATGCAAGAGTACTATTTGCTCTCTTACAATCTAGGAGAACCATGTGCTCTCTTATAGTACTTTCCCTTTTTTGCTACTATATGCCATATAAATGTTGCTTTATATATATGATCCAGGTGGATATTGGTGGCTACCCACCTATCCATTTGGACCCGCACTATTGTTTCTTTTTAGTTTCCTTAATTGTAGCACAACTTACTATTTTTGGTTATTTTTTGGGTCCTAAACCGTCGAAGCTGTTTTGAGGGACTAAAATATGTTTTTAGGGAAAATAGAGAGACTGGAAAAGTCAAAAAGAGGTTTGTTGGTTTGTTTTCGGCCTCCTCTTCGAGATCTTTGAAATGAGGTATTATAATAGTCAAAAGTCAAATCGAGATCGTATGCCAAAGTTACAACCTGGGGAAGTTGATGTACCAATTTACCCAAACAGGGCCCACCTTTTTGATGCTTCATCTCCTAGGGTTAGGTTTTTGGATGTTTAGGGTTTTCCATTGTTTCTCAATAATAAATAGGCCTTTGAGCCTCATTGTAACACAATTCAGAGACATGTGCTACCACATCTCTTCTCAGAGATAAGCTACCATCGCCCAAGTTAGTTTATTTACATTTCTATGTGTAAGCATATTTTAATTCTTTAATAATAATGAAATGAAGTTTTATTTCGATTCCGTCTCTGTGTTTATGTGTATATATGTATTTTGTTGCATTCCTGCACAAGTGTGGATCAATTGTATCAACACAATATGCTCTTTCTCTATTTTTCTTTTCATGTCCCCAACGAGGTCAGGGTATAAGGAGTTAGGGCTCGAACTGCTTGAACCTTTGCAAGACTAGCCTCGCAAACCCCAATGGCCTCCCATGACAGAAGAAAAGAAAGATGAGGGGGCAGGGGATCTTTTCAAAATATTGCTCGAGGAAGCCCTTGAGCAACAAAGGAAAACAATTATGGATAAATTTGTCTAGATCCTTCGGCGGCTAGCCACAGAAGAGGCATCTTCATCCAACAACCACTCTGGAGGCGCCACTCATTTTAAGGTACAAGTTAACTTTGACATTCCCATATTTAAAGGTCAGATAGATGCAAACGTCATAGACATATGGTTAAATATGTTGGAAGGATATTTTTCAGTTCATGACTTTTCTAATCGAGGAAATATTACTTTTGCACTCCTCAAAGCCGCCCCACATGTCAAGAACTGGTCAGAAACCTACCGTGAACAAAAAGTCGAAATGGAATCCTCACTGTTTTCAACCGCACCCACTTGGAATTATTTCCGAGACACCATCAAGGAAAAATATTACCCTATTGGGAGCTATGAAGATATATACATAAAGTGGACCATGTTGTGGCAGGGAAGGGACCAAGATGTGTCGGAGTTCACACATGTTTTCTATACCCTTTGCACAAAGCTGGGTATCAAGGATTCCGAGCAAAATTTGGTACTCAAGTACTGCGACTACCTACACAAGTGCATCTAAAACGAGGATGAGTTCTTGGACACCTCCTCGCTTCTCATCGCTTATCGATACACTGTCAAGATCAAGTAGAAATTTAAATAGAAGAAACAAGACTTTGGATCTATGAATCTGAAGTAAGGGAAAGGCACCCCAAAACCGCAGAACAAAGGACAAGGCCAAGGCGGGGCGACCCAAGATAACCTGATGAAGCCGTAAGTAAAAAACAACACCCCGAAGACAAAGAAGGACACAAGGAAATGGTGTGAGTTCCATAAAAGCCCCACTCACAAAAAAAGTGAGTGCTGAGCCAAATAATAACTGGTGGTCGAGATGAAGGCTTTTAGATCAGATGCATGCTTCGACTTTGAGTCAGAAAATGACAAGGGGAATGACAAAGGGATGAAGATTATCGATGTAGAGCCTAGTGCCACCGTTTCCACTACCAAGATCAAGAAGGATGAGCTCGAAGATCCAAAGGAGGGGGAGTGACTCTTCCACTCACAAATGTGGGTGAAGGGTTCTCCACTATAGTTAATTGTCGACAACAGGAGCCAAAAGAACCTCATTTCAGTAGAGGTCATGAAGTGGTTGGGCCTACCGACCACACCACACCCAGAGCTGTACACCATCGAGTGGCTTCACCAAGGGCAAGATATTCACGTCAGCCAATAGTGTCGCGTTCCCTACAACATCAAGCCCTTCAAAGATGAGGTACTGTGTGATGTTTCTCCTCTTGAAGTTTGTGATTTATTATTAGGCCAACCACACTTATGGAAGCAACATGCTGTGTATGATTCTAGGTCTCACACTGTTATTATTACTTTGGGCAATAAGTTGTACATGATTCCAGAGGTAGCACTTCCTACCTTCATTTATTTGGTTACTGCGAAGCAATGCGGTAAGATCATTCCCCAGACCGTGAAATTTATTTTCCTTATCATTCACCCTCAGGGCATGAAGAAGATTGTGGCCACGACCTCCAAACATTGCTCCTCTGCATGACAATAACATATGTACAAGGTTGTGGAGGAGTACATGGACATCTTCACCTCACCCATAAGGCACCTCTACACTATCAAGTCAAGCAATCCATCGATCTGATCCTTGCCACGCTGCTACCTGATGGACCAATTTATCAATGCTCTGTTTTGGAGAATGATGAAATCAAGAGGAAGATTCAGGAGCTGTTGCAGAAAGGGCACATCAGGCCAAGCTATTCACCCTGTGGGAGCCCGATCGTGTTGGTACAGAAGAAGGACGAGACCTAGAGACTCTGTGTTGAATATCAAGCACTGAATAATATCACTGTCCATAATAGGTTATCACTAGGTACTGA
>APFE030967321.1:59913-71584 GCA_000404065.3 Pinus taeda
GGTATGTACAGCAGGTATAGAATCAGACTTGGTCGCTTGAGGTTCATCACAAAATTCGGAAAAAGGATCTTGATCAAGCTCAAAAGCATGCAAATATTTGGTATTCACAATCTTCAAAGGGAAAGAATCAACGGCAGGCCGAGGATCTGTTCTCAAGCATAAGATACTTTGCAAAGTCTTCTTGACATTCTTGGGAAAAGAGAAGAAATAATTTATGACAAAGAATAAAATGTCTTGGATGAAATTCCAACTTGAATACCTGATATTGCCATGTTGTCCTTTCATGTTTCTGCTGGTCGGGATCATCCTCCAGTGGAGTCTTTGGATCTGATCTCGAAACTGATTTAGAGTCGCCAAGTGAATGATTTCAGCCTTTCAAGCGTCTGATCGTTGTTCACCATCAACAATCAGATCTGAACTTGATACATGTACTGGGGTAAAAGTGCTAATGAAGCGCTACTTTCACAAGCTCACGGAGATCGACTGAAGCAGCGTTTATCTACTAACGCTGATGTAAAACAAGAGCGTGTTCGAAGGCTACCTGGCGTATCTTCAGACTCCGTCTAAGACTTATGAAATCACACCACAATGAGCAAATTAAAAAATTTGTTCTCCCTAGTATGGTCGCCAATATGTTAGCGCTTGGAATTCACCTAGGCTGAGATAGACAAACTCTCAAGGCTACATCAAACCATTTCACCTCGTAGCTAGCCCTACGAGGTATGAGAAGGCTCTCTCGGGTCAGATTTGATAGATTTTTCAATAGGATACGCTGACCAATTAGGAATAAAGATTTTAGGCTAGTAAATTGATAAGGAAGTTTGATTTTGGGGTTTTTAATTAAATAATGGGGTTTTTCTGGGCTGAATGGGCAAGATCACAGTTTGAAACAGAAAAATATAATGAACAACACAGATTATTAACAGAGGCAAGGTAGGCATGAAATTTAGCATCAAATCTGGATTTCAATGGAATGGAAAGACTGGTGAGGAGCTAAGGAGGGCAGACAATAACTCTGAATCCTCCTTAAACAGAAGAAAACATTGAATGTGAGCAAATTTATAGGAGGAGCATACAATACTATGAATTCCTACCTAATCACTTCATTTGCTCAATTAGATATGATAATGAGGCGAATGAAACATAACAGTTTACATATGAGACAAAGGGAAAACCTATGGTAAATTAACATACCACATGAATCTCAGCAAACAGAGCTGTGAAATTCCATTAAATACTCTGCCAAAAACTGTACAAGAAAGCTCTGCTATGCTCCAGCAGCTCCCAGCACTTAGAAAACTCTCCCCCCTCTCTTTAACTCATTACAAATGAATTTGTTTTATAATAAATACAATGCTGCCCAAAACAGGGGCGCTGTTTTTTTAACTAACATCACAAGAATGTTTCCTTTTTTAAATATATGAAACAAAACACAGCTGGGGGAAAACCAATTGACCCCAAGACCGGGCATTTGTTTTTATCATTATTAACAAAATAAACTAAAAACAAAACCATCAGCACTTCCTGAAGAGAGAATGGCGCTCCTGCCACTGAAATCTGTTGATGATTTGGCTAATTTCGAGGCAAATCTGGTGAATAGGTGGCATTACAGGTGTCCCTCCCTTTGCTAAAAATAAACATAGGCAATCGCTCCTCGTTTTCTGCTGTGAAGCGTTTGGATTCATCTCCAAACAATTATACCCGCTTTGAATATGTAGCATCAACCTGCCTTTTGATTTCCGAGGTCTTAAAATAGGAAATTAGTTCCTATTTTTGTGTTTGCGGTTGATGTCTTTGTGGCGTGAAAGATCTTTTTGATTCTTATCAACGCTCAATTTGTTGAGAGTGAGTGTCCCGGTTTTATCACTGCAAAAAATTTTCATGGCAGTCATTTCCTCTATGGCAGTCATTCTCTTTGTAATAGCCCCCTACAATGTTCTCATTTACATTTGTATTTTTTGATGATTTGGACTGAAATCCTTTTCTAGCACGTGATGACTGCTTACTTTTTGCTCCTGTCATGTGTGACTCAAATCTGAGATCAATAATTTCAATGGTGCCATCACCTCTTGTTGGAGCAACAACCTGGTTATTTTTACCATCCATATTTTCTTCTGGAACCACCAAAGCATGAACAAAAAGGAGGATTACAAATTTGATTTGTACTTGAGGCATTTTCTGCATTTTCTGTGGTGGGAACTGCAGCATCTATAACCATTTGTTGCCTTCCTCTTGAAAAGTCCCATGCTACAATTTTTGAATCTAATCCTCGAGAGATAACTTCCCATGGCCGCCAAGGATGAAACTGCACAGAGCTGCAAATATTTGTGTGTACGGATCTGAGTGTTTTGTAAAGGTAATGTTGACGAATGTCAATAATCTGTCATGAAAACTTTACTTCTCCACTGTCATCTGCAGCCGCAAGAAAAGATGATTTAAGGTTCACAATAATCTAATTTATGCCCTCTGTATTGAATGTGTACTTTTGCAATTGTCCACTGGAAGGTGCCATGCGCACATCCAAGCAAGTAACTGTGTTTGCATATGCTGCATACAAAATATCATCATTTCCTGGACTGAAGTAAACAGAAGCAACTGGTTCCTTGCCAAGATCCATGACAGATGCATTTTCTTTGCAACGCAAATCAAACCAGTAGACACTCCCATCCGCTTTCTCAAACACATAGTAAAAATAACTTGATGAATTTGAGAATAACACAAAACAGACCCGAATTCAACTGTCATAGCCATGTGCCGCATGCTTCTTGGAAAAATCTATCATTCCACGGATTTTGATATGAGCCTGTATGTCTAGAAATCATAGGCTTTTTGCTATTTATGATCAATTGCTGAGTGTAATTTAATGGCTCAAACATTCATAGCTAACGAAAGTGACTCTGGACAACCAATGCCAGAAACACACAATACAACTATATTGTGCACTACGTTCAGAGGAATCACTGAAGCTTTCACACTATAATCTGAAGAAATGGCACGTGACCATTTTGCTACCAAAATAGGGATTTCCTCCTCAAGTAAACATTCCAACATTGCCATGATATATTGATATTTTTCTTTTGATATCAAATCTGTATGATGCAAAACTATTATATCTACCTGTCTCAATGCAATCAAATGTTCCCTCAATGGCCCACGTGGTATCAACCTTCTATTGCCCCAAAGGGTTATACAATTTACCATTACAATCTCCATGTCCCTGAACAAGCTCCAATGGTAATAAAGAGAAAAGCAGTCATCATGTTGTGCTTATTCAGCCAGCTTATTGATTGCTCCATTATGTTTGCTGCAGTCTAAACATGCCATTTTTTAAAGTTGAACAATAGACTATTTCTCTTCTGTTGGTTCTGAGAGCGATTAGACCTGCATGCCATCATCTAGAATTACAATTCCAATTCCATCCCCAATTTTGTTAGTAGTCACCTTGGATTCTTTAAACTGGAAATTATGTTCTGCCCAGTCTCCTCTGCTACGAAATTCCATCACACCATATCTCTGAAAAACAATGCAGCAATGCTCGACCTTGATATCTTTCACGAAAGATGGTTGAGACACAACCCACTCCATGAACACAATAACTCCAGGCAATAGAAAATTCAGTGATTTTTTCTCAGATTGCGCAGCCTTTTTAACTAGTATTGATGCAACAAAGAAACAAAATCTCAATAAAGTGGTTGCAAATGAGGTTTCTGAGGTAGTGGCAACATTCTGAACTTGGGTATGTGAATCATGGATAAGAAAGATGACAACAACTATAATTTCAAGCATGGGTATATTGCTGACAGTGCTGCCTCCCCCTGAGTATAATCTCTTGGGTAGAAATATCATTTCCAGCTTTTCAATGTGATGGTTGAACAAATCTTGCAGCGCATTCTCTGATTTAGATACTGCATATTCCAATTTTTCAAGGCTGGATTTTGTAAAAACAGCCCCAAGAAGTTCAAGGAAATGAACTTGGAAACATTCCCATATCTCCTTGATAGCCATAGCATATGATTCTTCTCCTAAAGTTGATTGCAAAATATTTTTATGGCGGGCCAAATGAGGCGAACTTCTATAATTTAAATGTTCTTGCTCAGCAACAGCAATAAGAAATGGTAGTTGTCCTGAGCCTTCCACTAGAAGAGAAACCTTACAAACATGTGGTCTTTTCTTCTCAAGCAAAAGAATACTATTTTATCGTTTTCAAGCAGCTCACAAACAACACAGTGATATAGAATGTTTTCTGTGCCTTGCACATTTTCCTCTTTTCGATGGGATGAGTCAACCTCTGGCGATTCCTGATGAAGGAGGGTCACACTGCTTATTTTGTAGGCAGGGGCTTACAATATGTCTGAATTATTCTTTTCAAGGTTCCTCTTTATTGTCTCCATTTGCAAGTGTTGCATCTTTATAACCATCAGTGTACCATCTTTCGAAATACCACCATGAACTTGTGCAATTGATACTGCTGCAATTGGTATTTTCTCCACATAACTTGTTGCCTCTGATTGCTAACGATATTCTGAATTGTGCTTGTGCAGATAGGAGCTTTGAAGTCGCTGCTGCCTTTTGAAGAGTTGGAGCATAAATTACATAATTTAAAACAATACATTATGATTTCTTCTTCAAAACAGGGTTTTGAAGAAGAATCAATCTCTGAGATGAGACATTGTCTAACATCGGCTCCATTTGGGATGGCAGCTGCCGCTCCGTGGAGGTGCCAAGAACCGCAGAACTTTGGGAGAGCAGACCGTGCCTCTACCCATTGGGCAATGGAGTCATCATCAACACAACTCTTGAATTATTTTCAAACTGAAACTGAACTCAAACAATCTTCAAGCAAACTAAAACCAAATGCTGCCCTTATGGCTAGCTTATTTATTTACAAAGCTACTCTAATCTGCTATACAAACACTAGATCAGGTAATCCTAAAATGCCAAATTAGCCATTCAAGTAAACCTGAAAATGAAACCGCTTGAGAATGCTGCCACGAGGTCACGGATGTAGTAGCTAGCAGCCCTTCATGCATGTGCTGACCCTGGTCACGGAAAAGACAGCCTGATTTGTCCATCAAACTGAGAAACATGTCCATATATGCCACAATAGGATCACGGAAGCCGGACTCTGTTGGCTGCCCCAACTCTGCAAGACATACTTCCAGCTGCACATTGTCAATATAAATATCTGTAGGCAAGTCTATGACTTCTTGTTGCGATGGAGGAAGGATTTCCAAAACTTTTTACGGGTCTTGGAAATTGTATGACTGAATCTGCTCAATCGAGATACTAAATCTCATTTTCAACTCTTTCAACAACTAACTCACCAAATCTAGTTTTGCCTTCAAGATGAAACTCCGGAGATTTCAAACATTGAAGGAAAATACTGAAAAATTCTTCATTAATTTCAATATCTACTAACCACTCTCTAACTCCGTTTAGAGCTTCACAAAGTGCAGGGTCTGCCACATACCCTACCATTGCATGAACAGATTAGCATGCGTTGGAGTGTCTGAATCGAGTTGGAGTCGCCAGGTGAATGATTCAGCCTGCATAAGTGTCTGACTACTGTCCACCATCAGCATCAGATCTACACCTTGATTGCATGCACCAGGACAAAACAATCAACAAGTTGAATGTTCTCCCCAGTATGGTTGCCAATATGTTAGCGCTTGGAATTCACCTAGGCTGAGATAGACAAACTCTCAAGGCTACATCAAACCATTTCACCTCGTAGCTAGCCCTACGAGGTATGAGAAGGCTCTCTCGGGTCAGATTTGATAGATTTTTCAATAGGATACGCTGACCAATTAGGAATAAAGATTTTAGGCTAGTAAATTGATAAGGAAGTTTGATTTTGGGGTTTTTAATTAAATAATGGGGTTTTTCTGGGCTGAATGGGCAAGATCACAGTTTGAAACAGAAAAATATAATGAACAACACAGATTATTAACGAAGGCAAGGTAGGCATGAAATTTAGCATCAAATCTGGATTTCAATGGAATGGAAAGACTGGTGAGGAGCTAAGGAGGGCAGACAATAACTCTGAATCCTCCTTAAATAGAAGAAAACATTGAATGTGAGCAAATTTATAGGAGGAGCATACAATACTATGAATTCCTACCTAATCACTTCATTTGCTTAATTAGATATGATAATGAGGCGAATGAAACATAATAGTTTACATATGAGACAAAGGGAAAACCTATGCTAAATTAACATACCACATGAATCTCAGCAAACAGAGCTGTGAAATTCCATTAAATTCTCTGCCAAAAACTGTACAAGAAAGCTCTGCTATGCTCTAGCAGCTCCCAACACTCAGAAAACTCTCCCCCCTCTCTTTAACTCATTACAAATGAATTTGTTTTATAATAAATACAATGCTACCCAAAACAGGGGCGCTGTTTTTTTAACTAACATCATAAGAATGTTTCCTTTTTTAAATATATGAAACAAAACACAGCTGGGGGAAAACCAATTGACCCCAAGACCCGACATTTGTTTTTATCATTATTAACAAAATAAACTAAAAACAAAACCATCAGCGCTTCCTGAAGAGAGAATGGCGCTCCTTCCACTGAAATCTGTTGATGATTTGGCTAATTTCGAGGCAAATCTGGTGAATAGGTGGCATTACAGGTGTCCCTCCCTTTGCTAAAAATAAACATAGGCAATCGCTCCTCGTTTTCTGCTGTGAAGCGTTTAGATTCATCTCCAAAAAATTATACCTGCTTTGAATATGTAGCATCAACCTGCCTTTTGATTTCCGAGGTCTTAAAATAGGAAATTAGTTCCTATTTTTGTGTTTGCGGTTGATGTCTTTGTGGCGTGAAAGATCTTTTTGATTCTTATCAACGCTCAATTTGTTGAGAGTGAGTGTCCCGGTTTTATCACTGCAAAAAATTTTCATGGCAGTCATTTCCTCTATGGCAGTCATTCTCTTTGTAATAGCCCCCTGCAATGTTCTCATTTACATTTGTATTTTTTGATGATTTGGACTGAAATCCTTTTCTAGCACGTGATGACTGCTTACTTTTTGCTCCTGTCATGTGTGACTCAAATCTGAGATCAATAATTTCAATGGTGCCATCACCTCTTGCTGGAGCAACAACCTGGTTATTTTTACCATCCATATTTTCTTCTGGAACCACCAAAGCATGAACAAAAAGGAGGATTACAAATTTGATTTGCACTTGAGGCATTTTCTGCATTTTCTGTGGTGGGAACTGCAGCATCTATAACCATTTGTTGCCTTCCTCTTGAAAAGTCCCATGCTACAATTTTTGAATCTAATCCCCGAGAGATAACTTCCCATGGCCGCCAAGGATGAAACTGCACAGAGCTGCAAATATTTGTGTGTACGGATCTGAGTGTTTTGTAAAGGTAATGTTGACGAATGTCAATAATCTGTCATGAAAACTTTACTTCTCCATTGTCATCTGCAACCGCAAGAAAAGATGATTTAAGGTTCATAATAATCTAATTTATGCCCTCTGTATTGAATGTGTACTTTTGCAATTGTCCACTGGAAGGTGCCATGTGCACATCCAAGCAAGTAACTGTGTTTGCATATGCTGCATACAAAATATCATCATTTCCTGGACTGAAGCAAACAGAAGCAACTGGTTCCTTGCCAAGATCCATGACAGATGCATTTTCTTTGCAACGCAAATCAAACCAGTAGACACTCCCATCCACTTTCTCAAACACATAGTAAAAATAACTTGATGAATTTGAGAGTAACACAAAACAGACCCGAATTCAACTGTCATAGCCATGTGCCGCATGCTTCTTGGAAAAATCTATCATTCCACGGATTTTGATATGAGCCTGTATGTCTAGAAATCATAGGCTTTTTGCTATTTATGATCAATTGCTGAGTGTAATTTAATGGCTCAAACATTCATAGCTAACGAAAGTGACTCTGGACAACCAATGCCAGAAACACACAATACAACTATATTGTGCACTACGTTCAGAGGAATCACTGAAGCTTTCGCACTATAATCTGAAGAAATGGCACGTGACCATTTTGCTACCAAAATAGGGATTTCCTCCTCAAGTAAACATTCCAACATTGCCATGATATATTGATATTTTTCTTTTGATATCAAATCTGTATGATGCAAAACTATTATATCTACCTGTCTCAATGCAATCAAATGTTCCCTCAATGGCCCACGTGGTATCAACCTTCTATTGCCCCAAAGGGTTATACAATTTACCATTACAATCTCCATGTCCCTGAACAAGCTCCAATGGTAATAAAGAGAATAGCAGTCATCATGTTGTGCTTATTCAGCCAGCTTATTCATTGCTCCATTATGTTTGCTGCAGTCTAAACACGTCATTTTTTAAAGTTGAACAATAGACTATTTCTCTTCTGTTGGTTCTGAGAGCAATTAGACCTGCATGCCATCATCTAGAATTACAATTCCAATTCCATCCCCAATTTTGTTAGTAGTCACCTTGGATTCTTTAAACTGGAAATTATGTTCTGCCCAGTCTCCTCTGCTACGAAATTCCATCACACCATATCTCTGAAAAACAATGCAGCAATGCTCGACCTTGATATCTTTAACGAAAGATGGTTGAGACACAACCCACTCCATGAACACAATAACTCCAGGCAATAGAAAATTCAGTGATGTTTTCTCAGATTGCGCAGCCTTTTTAACTAGTATTGATGCAACAAAGCAACAAAATATCAATAAAGTGGTTGCAAATGAGGTTTCTGAGGTAGTGGCAACATTCTGAACTTGGGTATGTGAATCATGGATAAGAAAGATGACAACAACTATAATTTCAAGCATGGGTATATTGCTGACAGTGCTGCCTCCCCCTGAGTATAATCTCTTGGGTAGAAATATCATTTCCAGCTTTTCAATGTGATGGTTGAACAAATCTTGCAGCGCATTCTCTGATTTAGATACTGCATATTCCAATTTTTCAAGGCTGGATTTTGTAAAAACAGCCCCAAGAAGTTCAAGGAAATGAACTTGGAAACATTCCCATATCTCCTTGATAGCCATAGCATATGATTCTTCTCCTAAAGTTGATTGCAAAATATTTTTATGGCGGGCCAAATGAGGCGAACTTCTATAATTTAAATGTTCTTGCTCAGCAACAGCAATAAGAAATGGTAGTTGTCCTGAGCCTTCCACTAGAAGAGAAACCTTACAAACATGTGGTCTTTTCTTCTCAAGCAAAAGAATACTGTTTTATCGTTTTCAAGCAGCTCACAAACAACACAGTGATATAGAATGTTTTCTGTGCCTTGCACATTTTCCTCTTTTCGATGGGATGAGTCAACCTCTGGTGATTCCTGATGAAGGAGGGTCACACTGCTTATTTTGTAGGCAGGGGCTTACAATATGTCTGAATTATTCTTTTCAAGGTTCCTCTTTATTGTCTCCATTTGCAAGTGTTGCATCTTTATAACCATCCGTGTACCATCTTTCGAAATACCACCATGAACTTGTGCAATTGATACTACTGCAATTGGTATTTTCTCCACATAACTTGTTGCCTCTGATTGCTAACGATATTCTGAATTGTGCTTGTGCAGATAGGAGCTTTGAAGTCGCTGCTGCCTTTTGAAGAGTTGGAGCATAAATTACATAATTTAAAACAATACATTATGATTTCTTCTTCAAAACAGGGTTTTGAAGAAGAATCAATCTCTGAGATGAGACATTGTCTAACAGGTCGGTTGGGTTATATTGTGACTCCTTAGACTCCTATATATAGAAAGGAGGTTTTGTCATTTGAATCATCCAAGAATTGTTCATTTATGTAATGTAAAGGAGGTTGCCCCCTCGAAGAGGCTGAATTCTAAGGCGTTGATCTATCTTTTCTATCTTTTCTTGAGCTGGTTTCATAACATCATCCTCCCAGCATCAAAGCCCTCTTCACCTCATGAAAAGAAAGATCACCCAACAATACAATGTTCCCTCTCAAAGAGAAACCAACAACACTTCCTTACAAATTACAAAATTCTAGCTTCTAGATCTCTTAGATGAGGGATCCATTTATAGATGTCTTGCAAGGGTGTGAGTCAGCTCTGGGTTTTTGATTAGTGTCATTCCATTGATAGTTCATGGTTCCACTTAGAGATTTAATTGATCTCTTACTCATCCCTGGGCGAATTCAGAGAGGGAAGTGTCATAGGAGAAGTTTCTAGAAGACTCCATGAGCATCCACTTATCAAACTGTTTCATTGATCCAAATGGAAAATGGCCCCTTGTATTGGTTATCTATGGTATTGATCCATGATTTTGGGAAGAAGCTTGCCTATATAAAGCAAAGGAGATCACTTGGCTAATTCATTCTTGCAAATCAAATATCTTAAGATCTGAAATATTGGGTTATTGTTTTAAAAGTTTGATCTATGAAAGGGAAGTTGAAAGCAAATCTGTGAAGGGTGATCTCTCGAGCGTTGCAGCTGCGGAAGTGTGGAGCGCGAGGCACCACAGAAGGTGCAGTGCGGAGGCGCCACAAAAGGCGCATTGCGGAGACGCCACAGAAGGCGCAGTGCGGAGGTGCCACAGAAGGCGTAGTGCGGAGATGCCACAGAGGCGCCACAGAAGGCGCAGTGCGGAGGCGCCACAGAAGGCGCAGTGCGGAGACGCCACAGAAGGTGCAGTGCGGAGGCGCCACAGAGGTTATCCGAATGGGAAATGGCATCAGCCCATGGTACTCATCCACCCATATTATTCATTGACCCATGGAATTTACCCATGGTATTGTAAATGGCATCTGCCTGTGGTATTGTAAAATCCACCCATGGTATTCATTCACCCATGGAATTTACCCATGGTATTGTAAATGGCATCCGCCCATGGTATTGTAAAATCCACCCATGGTATTCATTCACCCATGGAACTGACCCGTGGTATTGTAACTGAAAAATACTATAAGCAACAAGTCACATTTTGTAAAAGGACAGATTGTCCGCCACAATGTAGTCTTTACAGTTCAGAGGCATGTAGCCACACATCTCTTCTCAGAGATAAGCTACTATTGCCCTAGCTGGTTTATTTCCACTTGGGTTTAATAAAAAGTTTCTTTGTGGTTTTTGTTTATTGGGCATTCCGAAAGTCATTCCAAGTGGGTGCGGCTGAAAATAGTGAGCCTGTACTTTCATCCTTCTGCTCGCAGTAGGTTTCCCACCAGTCCTTGACGTGTGGGGCTGCTTTGAGAAGAGCGAAAACAATCTTTTCCCGACTTGAAAATTCATGAACAGAGAAATACCCATCTAGCAGATTTAACCATTTATCTACGGCATCTGCGTCTATTTTACCTTCGAAGATGGGGATTTCAAAATTAACTTGTACCTTAAAGGGCGTGGCGTTTCCAGAGTCGCTGCTGGAAGCCGATGCGTCACCTCTAGGTAGTCGTTGAAGGATCTGCGCGAAGCTATCCATCATCGCGTTCCTTTGCCGCTCGAGCGCTTCTTCGAGCAAGATTTTGATAGGATCTCTTGCCCCCTCGTCTTTCTTCTCATCTGCCATGGGAGGTCATCGAGATTTTCGAGGCTGGTCTTGAAAAGGTTCGACCAGTTCAAGCCCTAACTCCTTATATCCTGACCTCGTTGGGGACATGCAAAGAAAAACAGAGAAAAAGCAGACCGCTCTGATACCACTGATCCGGATTTAAACAGGAACGCAAT
>APFE030967321.1:72755-95572 GCA_000404065.3 Pinus taeda
CCATGATTTTAGGAAGAAACTTGCCTATATAAAGCAAAGGAGATCACTTGGCTAATTCATTCTTGCAAATCGAATATCTTAAGATCTGAAATATTGGGTTATTGTTTTAAAAGTTTGATCTATGAAAGGGAAGTTGAAAGCAAATCTATGAAGGGTGATCTCTCGAGTGTTGCAGCTGCGGCAGTGCGGAGACGCCACAGAGGCGCCACAGAAGGCACAGTACGGAGGCGCCACAGAAGGCGCAGTGCGGAGACGCCACAGAGGCGCCACAGAAGGCGCAGTGCCGAGATGCCACAGAGGCGCCATGGAAGGTGCAGTGCGGAGGCGCCATAGAAGGCGCAGTGCGGAGGCGCCACAGAAGGCGCAGTGCGGAGACGCCACAGAGGCGCCACAGAAGGCGCAGTGCGGAGGCGCCATAGAGGTTATCCGAATGGGAAATGGCATCAACCCATGGTACTCATCCACCCATATTATTCATTGACCCATGGAATTTACCCATGGTATTGTAAATGGAATCTGCCCGTGGTATTGTAAAATCCACCCATGATGACCATGGTATTGTAAATGGCATCTACCCTGGTATTGTAAAATCACCCATGGTATCATTTCCCCTGGAATTGACCGTGGTATTGTAACTAGAAAAATACTATAAGTAACAAGTCACATTTTGTAAAAGGACAGATTGTCCACCACAATGTAGCCTTTACAGTTTAGAGGCATGTAGCTGCCACATCTCTTCTCAGAGATAAGCTACCATTGCCCTAGCTGGTTTATCTCCACTTGGGTTTTAATAAAAATTTTCTTCGTGGTTTTGTTTATTGGGCATTCTCCTATTTTTCTTCTGGTACTTTCAAGTTTTCAGATCTTGGGGGTCTCTCCTCCTAAGATCCATTTCAATATTTTAGATCTTGGGGACCTCCTCCCAAGATCTGGATCACTCATCCATTTGTCCATTCTTGCTCATCGCACCCTACAGAAGGCCTCTTCAGTATCCATCACACCTGGCTAGTGTAGCAACCAATATGCATCGCACCTTGACCATTGAGCAGTCAGTATGGTCCAGTTTTGGCCAATTCTAAGTGGGTTTTTAGGTGGAACTTATGGGAAATGATGTAATCAGTTGAGCATGATCCTTTAGGGTATGAAACAACACTTTTAGGGGTTAAAGAGCCTTTGGTTTATCAACATATGTGATTGGGGTTGAAGTGCCCAAATATGTCTATAGCAAAATGCAACAAGATTTTAATAAAAAGTACAAGGACTAATGTAGGTCCAAAGAAACCAAGGAATTACTATTTAGAATGACTCTTGGACTTGATGAATCCCTAGAAGACTATGAGGAGATATTTCAACTCAGTTATAGGAGGGTCAAATTCTCCATTGATACTGAATCACTCAAACTAGTTCTTCTCCAAGGGATCAGGGAGAACATGTTGGAGACCCTCAACATGCTGTTTGGGGGAGATATCTATCAGTTATCCTATGATGACATTAACATTGTGCTCAAGAGTCACTCTAGGGTTGCTAGAAAGAAGGGTAGGGCTAGTCAAAGCTTGGTTAGTTCCTCTCCTTCCACAAATTCCATTAAGAGTAAGATAGGCAACATGTTGAATTATTTCAAGAGTGAAATGCCACATACCTTTGCACTACAAATGAATACCATTCAAATCAAAATAAAATAGGAGGAAGCGGAGAGGGCACTAGCTATTTTCTTCCGAAGGTGCACCAAAAGACAACCTAGGAATGAGTGATCTTTAAATGTCATAGAGGTCTGCCTAGTCTGTGAAGAAAATCATGTGACAAACAAGTGCCCTTCTTTTCCAGGACTAAAATTTGTATATCAAGGAGTAGAAGGGGGGTCATAGCAACTTTATTTCATCAATCAAAGAAGACCTTAAAAACCTAGGCCATATAAACAAGGCATGCAAGGTGCACACTACTCTTATTATAATCAAAATCATACTACACCCTTGCAACCTTGTTACTCTTCCACTCACCCATCCTGGTCCACACCCCCTTCTTGGTCTTATTCTTCTCCATATCCTCCTCAACCTGTCAACCATCCTTTTCATCCATATCCACCCCAATCTTCTTAATAAGGAAAACCATCACAAGAGTGGAGGCCTCAAGTTAACCAACCTCTTGCTTTACTACCTTTGCCCCAACCTCAAACATTGATCACTCATCCTACTCCACTTCAGCAACCTCAAATTCCTACTCAACCAAATATGAGCCTGAACAACATGCAAGCCCATCACGTCTACAATAGAGAGACATCTTACCTTGCTTATGCTGTGGAAATCCAAGAGATCAACCTTCAGTTTGGGAGACTGCTTCTATATAACCACCCACCTTATCCACTTCAAGATATTGAAGGAGAGAAGGAAGAGAGTTCTCCTCAAGTCAATCCAACTCCTTTTCCTGAGAGGTTGATCCACCCTAGCCAACACACCCTAGAAGAGGTTGCACTTTCAAGAGAACTGAAGGATTTTTGTGTTGAAATACCCCTTCTATAGGCTATTAAATATGTTCCCATATATAATAATCTTATCAAGGAGAAATGTTTCAAACGTCCTAGGAGAAGAAAAAGAGACACACTCACCATAAATGTTGTTGGGAAATTATCTAATTTGATGCTTGGGAGCGTGATATTCTCGAAATATCTAGACCCTATAAGCCCTGTAGTAGATGTGCACATTGATGGCCTTATAGTCCACAACAACTTGATTGATCTTGGGGTTTCCATCAATGCGATGAATAAGGAAACCATGCTAAATCTAAACCTCCAAGGAGATTTGAGAAAGACCACCACAGTGCTGCAACTCGTAGATAGATCCATAGTAGCTACTAAGGGATTTGTTGAAGATGTTATGGTATCCATTGAGTCTTGGGAGTATCCTACTGATTTCCTAGTTCTCCAACCAAAAACCAAGTTGCCTATCCTCTCATCTTGGGAAGGCCATGGTTAGCCACTGTTGATACTTGCATTAGTTGTAGGGCTAGGAACATGACCATTAAGAATGGACATTTGTCTAAACAATTGGTATTGTATCCTCTTGCTCAACCATCGATTGAGCATGAGTTACCCTTATGGATAGAAGAGGAGGAAGAAGATGAAATATATCACACCACCCCTCACCCAATATGCACTCTGGACATCATTACAAGAGGGGGGAAACTTATGCTTGAATTAGTTGTAGGGATAGGAACATGACCATTGAGAATGGAAATTTGTCTAAACAATTGGTATTGTATCCTCCTGCTCAACCATCCATTGAGCACGAGTTACCCTTATGGATAGAAGAAGAGGAAGAAGATGAACTATATCACACCACCCATCACCCAATATGCACTCTGGACACCATTACAAGAGGGGGGAAACCTTATGAAGATGATCTCATTTACCACATCCTTCAGAATCAAACTCCCACTCCCATACGAATTGATGAGTTGATGAAAGGATATGAGAGTGATCCTTGGGCTGAATTATGCCCTATTGACTCAAGTAGAGACTATGTCAAGATTGTAGAGTTTGGAAAATCCAAAACCTTAAAGATAAACCATTCTCTCTTGGCCAAACAAGAAGAGAAATTGTGCAAAGTATTGAGGCAACACCTAGATGCTTTTGCTTGGGAATATAAGGAAATGAAAGGTGTGAATCCCTTGATCTGTTCCCACCATATTTACATCAAGGAGGGATTCAAACTTGTGTGCCATCCTCATAGGAGGATGAACCCAGCTCTTAAGGATATTGTAAAGGAAGAACTGCAAAAACTACTAGATGCATGGTTCATATACCCTATTTTAGATAGTGAGTGGGTATCACCTCTTGTGTTAGTTACCAAGAAGAATGGGAAGTGGAGGATCTGTGTGGATTACAGGGAGCTCAAAAAGGCCACAAAGAAGGACCATTTTCCCTTTCACTTCATTGACCAAGTCCTAGATGGCATTGCATGGAAGAAATTATTCTCCTTCCTGGATGGATTTAGTGGATATAATTAAATCTAGATTAGCCCCGAAGACCAAGACAATACCACATTCACATGTCCTTGAGGTGCCTTTTCTTATAGAGTCCTTCCATTTGGTTTATGCAATGCCCCTGCTACTTTCCAGATCGCTGTTTTGAGTGTTTTTTTTTGTTTTTTGTTTTTTGTTTTTTGTCTTTTTTGTTTTTTGTTTTTTGTTTTTTGTTTTTGTTTTTGTTTTTGTTTTTGTTTGTTTTGTTTTGTTTGTTTGTTTGTTTGTTTTTTTTTGCCCCTGTTTTGTTTTGTTTATTTGTTTGTTGTTGTTGTTGTTGTTTTTTTTTTTAAATTTTTGTTTTTGTTTGTTTTTTTTTATTTTTATTTTATTTTATTTTTTATTATTTATTTATTTTTATTTTATTTTCTTCTTCTTCTTCTTCTTCTTCTTCCTTTTTTTTTTCTTTGAGTTGGTTCATGATTATGTGGAAATCTACATGGATGATTTCACCCGTTATAGATGTGACTTCTATGGATCTCTCTCCAATCTATGCAAGGTTTTGAAAAAATGCATTGAAATGACTATCTCTCTAAGCCGTGAGAAATGTGAATTCTTAATGAATGAGGGGACTGTCCTTGGACATTCCATCTCCAAGGAAGGAATACAGGTGGAGCCAAACAAAATTGCTATCATTAAGAGGGTCCCTACCTCTCAGAAGCAAAGGGATGTTGGGAGGTTGTTGGGACTAGCAGGGTATTATAGGAGATTCATCCAAGAAATTAGTAAATTGGCTTCACCTTTGTTTGTTTTACCGGCTAAAGATGCAGATTTATGTTGGACCAATAGTTGTCAAGAGGCCCTTGAAGTGTTGAAATAAAAGTTGACTACTGGGCATTTCCTTTCCATATCCATACTGATGCATCACACAAAGCTGTGGGGGAGCCTTGGGACAAGTAGAGGATAAGTTACCTTATGTCATTTATTGTAATAATTTGTCTAAAGACGAGATGAATTACACTGTCACTGAAAAAGAACTCTTAGTTGTACTACATTCTTTAAACACATTTAGGCACTATATCACTCGGTACCCAACTTTTGTTCACACTGATCATGCAACTATTAAATATTTGATGAACAAGACTGATGTTAATGCTAGGATAATTAGGTGGTTGTTATTGCTACAACAATTTGATTTGACTATCATTGACAAACCTAGAAAAGAAAAGGTGGTTGCATATCTTTTTTCCAGGATAACCTTACCTACAAGTGATGAAGATATGGTGCATGATCAACTGCCAAATGATCACCTCTTTGCTATCTCGGTGCCTTCTCCCTGGTTTTCTGACATAGCAAACTACTTGGTTATTGGGAGGCTCCCTCCTAATCTATCACCTGAGGAAGAAAGCAAAATTGTAAGGAAAATCTCCCCTTTCACTTGGATTGGGGGAAATATTTTTAGATTGGGACCAGATCAAATCTTGAGGAGATGCGTAAGAGAGGATGAGGTCTTTTACATCCTCTCAAAATGTCACTATGGTCCTTGTGGAGGCCATTTTGCTACAAAAAGAATAACCTTTAACGTTTTATAGGTTGGTTACTATTGGCCCACCGTACATCAAGATGCAACGAGATATACCACTAGATGTGATCAGTGCCAAATAATGGGCAAACCCACACCCAGGGATGAAATTCCCCTACAACCTGAAGTGGCCTTAGAGCCATTTGACAAGTGGGGCATGGATTTCATTGGGCCCATTGATCCACAATCAGGGTAGAAAAAGTACATCATTGTGTGAACTGATTACTTGACAAAGTGGGCTGGGACAAAGGCAGTCAAAAGCAACAACTGAGCAGAAAGTGGCAATTTTTTTAAAAGAGAACATATTCTATAAGTTTTGGTATCCAAGGGAGGCAGTCACTGATTAAGGAGCACAATTCACATCCAATTTGATTAATGATCTCATGAGGCAACACCATATCAAGCACAAGGCATCCACTACCTATCATCCTCAAGCAAATGGGAAAGTGGAGGTCACAAACAGAGCAATGGATGAGTATCCTCACCAAAGTTGTTAACAACAAGAAGAAATATTGGGTAGAGAGACTAGAAGAGGCCACTTAGGCCTACAATACCACTTGGAAAACCACCACTAGATTCACTCCATATGATTTGGTTTATGGGAAGAAAACTATGCTTTCTATTGAGTTTGAATATAACACTTTGAGAATGGTAGCTCAGTTGGAATTAGATGTCACCATAACACAACAAGAAAGGCTGCTCCAACTAAATGGCTTAGATGAGCTTAAAATTCCAGATATCTTACACACTGAAGTCATGCAATTTCAAAGGAAGGTATGACATGAAAAGAATATCAAGGAAAAGGATTTTCAAGAAGGGGAATGGGCCCTGTTATATGATTCTAGGTTCACAAATTTTAAAGGGAATCTAATGACAAGATGGTTGGGTCCATACCTAGTGGAAAATTCTCATGAAAATGAATCTGTCCATATCAAAACCATTTATGAAGAAGGAATCCCCTTGCTTGTAAATGGTTATATGTTGAATTTATATAGAAGACCTCTGGCCAAGGAGGAATTTATTATTTCAGTGAGCAAGGAATTGGATGTGATTGGGAGTTTCATAGTTTCCAGTGCACAACACTTTTATATATTTTTGTTTAAAAAAAGGAAAAAAGAGAGAACAATAAAAGGGTTGGATGAAAATCTCTATGAGACATATGAGGCCAACTCCTGGGTTAAAAACCTCTCTGAGGTAGTCCAAAAGGAAAAAAAAGAGAGAAGAAAAGATAATAAAGATCCCTAGGTGAAAACCCATCTTGAGTCTCCTAGGGTAGACATGTAGGTTGAAAACATCCCTTTGAGGTAGCCGTGTGTCTCAAGGAAAAAAAAAAAAAAAAAAAAAAAAAAAAAAAGAAGGAGAAAAGAAAAGGGAAAAGGAAGAAGCTTATATCCTATTTTCTAACTTTTCTTTTGTTTTGTAGAATTGTACACAATGGCAGATTTCATGGTTACAAGCCAAGACCTATAGGTTTCCATCCATTTCTCTATCCATACACCCCATATCAATCCTCTCCATTCATACTTATATATCTCTCCACCATCATATCATCAAGAAATATGAAATTCACCTCCTCTCTGTGCTGCGACACGAAGGACTTGTGTTGCTACAAGAAGGTACTATAATGCTACAGGAGAAGTCTGTGGAGTTATAGGAGGGAGATACATGGATGAAAGGGATCCAAAAAACAATCCTAAATCTGAGGAAAGGTAAAGAGGGTCCTCCTATGAATTTTCCATCACTCATCCATCATCCATCCACTCATTTCACCAAAAATTTTCTCAAACTTCTCCACTCCGTCCTTTTTTAAAAAGCACAAAAGATATCACTGTCCATCTCTACAGTGCCTACACTACTCTTCCATGATTTTAACCCTATCCTTATCATTCATCATCATTTCCCTCATCTCCGTCACACCAACTGAAGACTTAAAGGGGAGAACAACTACAAGGGATTGCTATAAGAAGAAACTCCTCCTGTAGCAGCCTATACAACCACACAAAAAACATTGATATTATGTTTTTTTACCACTAGAAGGGATGATGAAGATTAGTTTTCAGCCATGAAGAGACACCTCATTCTTAAGGAATCTTTCCACCAACAACAACAACCTGAATATTAGAAGAAACACCTACAAACACACAACAACAAAAATAGTCAAGGCAACATAAAAAATGAAGACATGCACAAGAAATAAGTCAAAGACATCAAATCCCTTGTTCATCATGATGTATGATCTAGTTACAACATGCAAGCCTCTACAGTAGATTGGTCCATAGGTAGGCTCAGTTATGGCAACCCTAACCTCCTCCCTCTACATAAAAATGATGAAAATGTGTTTTCAGCGAGAAAAGGTGTTTTAATAGGCCAAAAGTGGCCAATGAACTTGGCCGCCCTCGACTAGTCAACTCAACTGTGACTTAAGTTACTCATGTAGTGTGGAAATGTCAACTCAAGACAAATTGATGTTCTCGAAGAGTGGAGTGATAATCATGAGGAGGGGGAGATGATGAAAGTTAGTAGGGACAATGGTCCAAAAGAAGAAACTCATTTTAATTCCAAGTCACCACAACACTCTAATATTTTAACCAAAAGAGGATATTATGTGTTGGCTTGACTCCACTTACACCATCAATCATTCTGGAAATCGGTGGAGGAAGGACGAGCTAGTGGATCGAGCAATTAAAGTGCCACTAAGGAGTTTCAAACCCTACCTACATAGTGCCACATGAGAAAGCTATGGGAAGGCCTATGATTGCTATAGGAGGGCTGGTAAGAGCAATAGGAGGGTTGATAAGAGAAATAGGAGAATTGAGAGGAGAAGAGGGAGTCACAGTGGCTCGATACTCTCTCAAAAAATTCATACACACCCAAGATTTATTTGATAAGAAGTAAGTGACACCCTTGCCCTTTGTTTTTACACCCAATTTCATGAATATGCAGCTTGAAATTAATAGCATATAACAGTCAATTGATCAATAGGGGATCCTTTTGGAGGTTGTTGTGGTTAAGATACAATAAATAACTTGGTGAATATAACTTTGAGCACCCTTATTCCTCACTATAACCAAGCATTGTGCCACTGCTTCACCATTGTTTATGTCACTATTTCACCACTGAGTCTACCTAAATTTTTGAAATTCAACACCTACATAACATCAAGGAGTAATAGAGAAGAAATCGGGGGAGGATTTAACAGAAGGGAACTGTCATATACTAGGAGAATTCAACAACACCCTCTTGTAGTTGATATCTTCAGAAACCAATAGTGGTTGGGCTTCTTTGAGCAACTAAAGGGGTATGATGATGACCTTGCCCATGAATTTGCCACATAATTACACTCTCAAGGGGAAGAAAGTGCCACAAATGTTTTCAGAGGATTGGCCATTTCTCTTAATCCAGAAACTATCAATAGAGTAACCACATTTTCTCTACGAATGAGATGGAGCAAAGAAGAAAAGAAAGTAAGTGTCACAGCTAGGAAAAACTTCTTCCTTTCAAAAGAGAAGCCTATACAAGACAATAATGGAGCAAGCAGAGAAAGTCTGCCCTACCCTTAGGATGAGGTAGCCTACCATATCCTTAAATAAATACCTTGTGAAGGGATATTAAGTGTATTTTATGCCTACCACTTCAGGTTGCTCCAGGAGCTGAGATTTAAGGCAGACTTACCAATTTCTCAAAGACATAACGTCCCTCATTTTCTTATGTAGTCAATTATGGAGATGAGATATAAGGTAAGGGGAGGAAATCATCCACATTTAGCCCATGATGGCCTCATCAAATTGATAGTGGTAGATGCTATGAACCATTTGAGAATCCTTGTCCTACAGAACAAATTTGCACACATGGATAGGGAGAATTTCATAGAAGCACAAGGCCTCATACTAGGAGAAACACCAACCTCTAATGTTGGAGGAAGAGAGGGAAAAACTTTGTAAGAAGAAGGGGCAAAGATAAAAGAGGAAGATGCAACAAGGTCAAAAGAAGAAGAAAGAGAGATAGAAGAGGAAGAGACATTAAGAACAGAAGGAGAAGAAACAAAGGAAGAAGAGAAAGAGGCATCTAGGACAGAGGAAGGAGAAGTAGAGATAAAAGGAGAAGAGGAGGAGAAGAAAGTAGAAGAAGGAATGAGCCCTGAGAAGACTTCTCTACCCCAAGGAACATAAGGCACTGAACAAGAAGTGGCTGCAACCTTAGCTACATTGGGCACTCCTGTCAAGCCAAAAAGGAAGAAATCAAAACCAAGTCAAATGTATTTCAGAACTAGGAAGAGAACTATGGTTAAACCAGGAAAGCCACAAAATCCTATAAGTATTCCTATAATTATTGATGAGTCACCAAGAAAACAGGAAGAAATAAGACCCAGTAAGGGAAACATTGAGGAGGTCACTCCTCCTAGAACCAAAAAAAAGTCACCCATAACACTTGTGAGTAGGCCTACTACTAGGTCTATCACCTTTAAGGGTATATTTCCCTTAAACCCTAGATAGTGATATTCTATCCAACCCCTTGGTGCACTTGACTTGACAAAAAACATGTATCTATTTTTCTAAGACACTGAGACACATAACTTATACTAAAAACCACCTAATGGTAATAAAATCCCTAATCATAGGCTAGGATGCCCTTATGTGGCCATGTGTCTCTATTCAAGGCATCCTTCTTGCCTATAGATGGATAGAAGCTTGCTTTGGGGACTAAGGTTCATGTTTCCTCACTTAACCTTGTCTAATGCCTTAAGAACCATACCTAATGCTTAAAAATAATAATGGGCACTTGTACGAAGATGATGGCCCCAAAAGTGGCAATGGGTCCATCAAGAACATGCACCTATAGGAATATGTGCATGTTCCTAGGAGCACACATGCATTCCAAGGTGTTGAGGATTGGAAAGACCCAAAATTTCAACCAATTTTCCAGATTGGCATGACTTAGAAGCATGCAAACATTCTTGGTGTGACAAGTTTCTAAGCACCCACGGTCCCATTTTTTTACTATTTGGGATTATGCAACACATTTTAAAGGTTCATTGAGATAAAAATGTTGATATTTGGTCTAATTGAGTGCTAAGTCAACAAAACACATCTTATTTAGATCAAGGTAATAATTCTAACTGTAAGTACTTCTAAAGAATTATAAACAATAATCTACTCAATCAAGAACCCTGGCCATGAAATGATCTAAAGATACAAATATGTTTTTGGGGCTGTGAGAGTGGGGCCCTAAAACCATGATCCCATGAGGGAGACGAAGAAGAGGCTAATATCACAAGATTTTCTGAAGTATTCACTTTCACTATTGTACCAATGATCTACCTTTTCAACTAATGGAAGCCAAACTAAACAATTATTCAAGCACTTGTAAATGAAATAAATCAGAAATAACTTCAGAAACTAACTATGAATGTAATCTAAGCATACATATACAAAAATAAGAGGAACCTCTACTGCTAGGGTTGGGCCCTAACCCAAGAGCTTCAACCCTCTAAGTCAACTTAGTGCTGAATCAAAGAAACCCTTTTCATTATCACCAAAATGTGAAAAATAACATGAGAATAACAGTCACAGTATCTTAAGCTCAAAATTTCCTCTTGGTTACAATAAGAAGTTGAATCCTAATGAGGTCATAGGACTTCTTATTTATACCACTTAATCTACGAACAACTTCCTTAAAATTAGGGAGGCTTGGCTCCCAAAATCAAGATTAACTTGTCTTCAACTATCACTGGCTTGGTTGCTAATGAATGTGGTGGGCTTGGATACTTGTAACTCCGAGATGATGAGATCTGATGGAGGAATCTTTGAGTGATTGAGGAGTTAAGGAGGTAGATCCAATCTCCTAAAATCCCTCTATATTTTTTACTTTGAGTTCCTGCACTTATATTAGCCAAAATTGCTCCAAATCTTGTAATTAATGCACATTAGGCCACATGACATAACATCTCACCTTTACCCTTCTCACTAAGAAAAATATAATAAAATATGTAAAGAAATGTAAGAAAAGTTTATTTTAATAAGCTGGAGAGTGGAATTAAGGTCCATATAATTTACCTATTAACGAGCCTCTTCACCTAGTGCTAAGCGTCCAATGGAATCAACAATTTTCCCATTTAATTCCCAGTTTGAATTTTATGGCGATTTGAAACTTGCTTCCAAGAACCTTTTTGGGACATACTGCAAATTTTGTTTTGGGGTTTTTAAAAAAAAACTGAGTAGCAGAAAGGAGTTTCATATTCCTTAACAATTATGTTTGGCCATAGTGCATGCAAGCACACCTCCCATGATTACTCGAGAGGGTGTTTTTCAAATTCCAACTCCTTGTGAAAAATTTGCATTGATCTTCACTAAACAAAAACCTACCTCTGAAGATCCTTAGATAAGTCTATTTTCATACTATGGAGTCCTAGGATGGGGTTTTCCCCATCTAAATCACAGTGTGAAGAGTCCAACATAATTAATGGTTTTCTCATCTGCCAATAGAATTGATTTTTCCATATGCGTCCTAGTTTGAATTATATGGTGAGTTGCAACTTGCTTCCAAGTTCCATTTAGGGACATATTGTGAATTATTTATTGGGGTATAAAAACCGAACCAAGCAACCAAAACAAGTTTTGTAAGCTCAAACTATTGTTTTACCAAGGCCCATGTGAATAAGCCACAACTCGAGTGAGTGTTCTACAAAATCCAAATCCTTCTAACTAATTTGCATTGAACTTAACTCAACAAAAATATACATCTAAAGATCCTCAAAGAAATCATTTTTTAACATATCCCAAGAGGGCGGTGACCCTAGCTATAAGTTGGTGCTATGAGTCCAATAAAATCAACAATTTTCCTATTTGAGTCCTGGTTTGAATTTTATGGTGAGTTGCAACTCACTTCCAAGAGCCATTTAGGGACATATATTCAAGCCTCTCTTCTTTCTTTGGCTTCTAACAAACAATTTTTGTTCTTTAATTGGATTTTAACATCCATTTCTTGGTACCAAAAGAGATAAAAGAGAAAAAAGCGATAAGAGAAAAACATTGTATGTGATCAAACACACAAAAAGATAAATAGAAAATAGATAATAATGAATTGCATCCTTATTCACGAGATATACATATAAGTACATTTCACTGACCCTTGGATTCATCTTCTAAGAGATCTCTTGGAATTGTTATAACTATTTTCCTTTGCTTGAGGGTTTTTTCCTCCCTCTCAAGTGAATAAGCAAAGTTCACATAACCACAAAGGAATATGTTTCCAACATTCCCTCTCTTAATTTGAAGGGGTGCATATGAGTCCAAGAAGAGAGCTAACATAAAAGGTGGATGGATGTGCTATATGAAATGGTGTTTTAAGGAAAACCACAAACCAAATAAGGTATACGAACTTAAAGTCTTCTACCAGTGGTGCCTTAAGACTGACCACAAAGTATAGAACTTGGCTAGAAGCGATTTTTGCCTAAAACTAGCTAGAAGTTGAAGTATTCTTTGAAGTGGAAATACTACCTAATGATGGTTTAAATATGACCATACACTGATGAAATAGGTAGTAGAAGTTGAATTCTTTTACCAATTGTTGTTAAATGTAGGACACCAACCAAATCATGCTCATGGAACATGATTATGCTTTTGGCTAGAAATATGACTTTGGATTTAGGTTCTAGTTCTAGGCTCTATTTATGGTTATGGATTAGGATCATCTGATATGACTTTGAAAGTAGTAGATGAATATTAATTCCCCCCTTTTTAGATGAAAGGCAAGAAGATGAAGATATATCCATTGCAAGATGATCGATACATGAGAATGAACAATGAGTTATGACCAATATATCTCCTTGGTTGTTGAAGACCATTGACAAGAATCAATCCGTCTAAGGTGAATCTTGATCTTGTAGTAGTATTATGTCTGTAGCATCTGTATGGATGATGAGTATGTTTTCCATAATTCTCACAAGGGTGAAGATCAAAACATTAATATCTCATGTGGCCATCTCAATCACAATGTTGGAATTTGAAAATATGAAGTGGTGTTGGAAGAGAAGCAAAGAGAAGATGATCTATCTTGAAGAAATACAACATTTCGAAACTTGATGGGTTTAGAGTAGTTTAAATGTGAAAGGTAACATCCTTTTCATATCCAAGACTATTTTTATGCTTCTTGATGATAAATTCTTCCTAAAGTCTAATGATGGGTTTGGGGAGTGTAGGATGAACTTTTGCATCTTCATGTGATCATGTTCTAACTATTGAAAAATTATTTCTCAAACCAAAAAAGATAGTTATTCCGAACAAGAATAGTTTTAGAAGTTGACTCTTTTGCTATGATTCATCTTGATGGAGTTCTGATTTTAGTTGTAGAAAATCAATATTGTCATGTGCATCTTGTAAACATGATATAATGTTGGAGAGAGTGGCTTTGCCAATTTTGAATGTGCTGTTAATAATAAAGATTATTAATATTTATTAACTCTAATAACTCATCAAATCGAGCCATTTTATCAATGAATCAAGCTCAACAAGTAAAGGGTGTTATCTTCAAACCAAAATGCACCTATTTACAATGCTAAAGTATAAGTAAACTTACAAAAAATTTGTTAATTACCATTATTTTGATTCTAAATTTGAATTGATCTCCAAGAATGAATATGAACAATTCCATGTTCTCCTATAGTAAAAGTTAGACTAGTTCCATGCCATTCCAAAAAAAGTGCTCATGTCTAAGATGAAAGACCATTTTCCTATATTTGGGTTGTATACCTTTTCCGATTTGAGGGAATGAAAACCACCCTCACATTCTTCCCTACAAAAAGTAAGCCTCAAAGAAACACCATCTCCATGTGACTACATTTGTTGTAAAATTATAAATAATGAGATCTTATCCTCCATATAATACCCATATAAACTATGTGATCCATAATTAAGATAATTTCTTGTAGGATCCCATCCTTGAGAATAGAATCACATGCTTCACACCATTACTCTGACTCAAAAGTTTGTAATATAATATATATCAATATAGAAACCAATGGCCAAGTAATGTCTAGCAACAACAATGGGTAGGAAAGAAAAAAGTAATTTAAGATCATCCCCTACTAGTCATTCATATCTCAAATAATCACAGGTAGATTATATTCATATCAAATGATATGGTCAATGTTTGGTGAATGAAAGGGAAACCTAGGTGCTCTTAAAAAAATCTCCCTCCTTTCTCACCCATTCCAAGACTAGTAGCAAGAGGATATTTTGTGTCAAACTACCATTTAAACTCCTGTTGATGGTGCTAGACTTGCCAACATTTAGGTGATTTCCCCGATATGAAGTTCCAATAGACCTCACTTGAAGCAGTGGGTTTTAATGATATGCCTTAGCTACAATAACCCATAGAGTGGTGTATTCATGACTATGGGTAAACAAGTGTGTGACTCTACAAAGGGTCAAGTGTAATGCATGAAGGTTCTAACACACAAGGGGAAAGTGAGTGAGCCCCTTAGAAGCCTATAATAGTATGCAACTTGAAAGGAACACATGAGCATAAAGACATCACAAGCTAGCCTGAAAAATAGTTCACAGGTTAACCATAATGAAACAATACAACAACACACATTCAACATGATTCATACTAATGCAAACAAAATAGTTCATAAGTGTTAACATAAGCTAAAGAATGTACATTTAAAATACAACAAGAATAGTCCTACTATATTCACAACATATTCATGAAAACGTATCCTCTTCGAGCTTTTATTAAAGTGAAATTTCCAATCATACATATACCATTGACAAACCACTAGCCTCAATAGTGGAACATGAATTCAACACCTCCTCCTCCAAATAAAGATACTCCCTCTATGCTACGGAGAATCCAAGGTTCTCACAATATCCGAAGCTCCTAATTTTAAGCCTAAGCCTAGCTAAAAGCTTGCCTCCCAAAAGCCACCAATGTACTTATGCATGTTCTACCTATTCATTTTAATATCTTCCCTAGTGGTGATTGTTGAAAATGGCTACAAGAAAATCCTGATTCGATTTTCGCTTGAACTAAATTAGGGGAAAATTGTAATTCCACATAACATGAAAACTTGTATGAGTTAATTGAGTTAGTTTGACTTAGTTGGGTTAGTTAATTTGAGTTGAGGGCCTAACTTGAGTCATGTAGAGTGATTACTAAATTTTAGAAGCCTAGGTTCAGTTTAATTTGAGTTGTAATAATTTAATTCAGTTAAATTGATTTAAAGTCAATTAAAATAGTTCCAAATATTGGAGGAACTAGTGGGAGGTCTAGTAGTGGGGTGTGTACTCATTGATAAACTAGTTAATTGATAAATAATCCATAATTAACTCATGCATGTGTGGTCTATGAGTTACCCAGTTGATGTTGGAGTTCAAGGGTAGTGTACTATTAGTTGTAAAATTATCCGAGTTGTACAGGTGGCACATGCAGTCAGAGAAAGACATATAGGGAATGCACAATTATGGATATGGAATTCCCCTAAATAATAGTGGATAATTCCAATGGAAACAATGCAAGTAAATAGGAGTTTGGTAGGAAACAAAATTGGCTAGGTATTGGCTATAGTTGGTT
This sequence comes from Pinus taeda, assembly GCA_000404065.3. Classification (NCBI taxonomy): domain Eukaryota; kingdom Viridiplantae; phylum Streptophyta; class Pinopsida; order Pinales; family Pinaceae; genus Pinus; species Pinus taeda. The sequence continues at coordinate 88,867 of APFE030967321.1, forward strand.
TGTGAGGCAGTGAGATAGATTATGCTTGTGTAGAGATTGTTCAAGCTTAAACATGCATTGTATTTCTTCTCTAATTTATGATTAATGCAATATAGATAGGAAGGGGGTTTTAGCAGTGGATTTACCCTAGATATGTCCTCGAGTTATGTGTTTTAAATGATTCGTGTCACATGTTTTTGATATTACTTCTCAATCATGAATTTCTTTCTGCAAATGAGTAGAGTAGATTCAAGTCTATTGTTTTAGTAAATTACATTAACAATTTGAATCTACAAGGAATTTACACAACGGTCTGTATAAACTGCTCCAAGCATTCTTAAATCTCCTGCTTGACCTGATTCTTGTGTTTGACCTCAGTGAGTGAGCCCACTGATGGGATCTTGTGCAATTTCACCAAGAAATCCACATTGTTATGCAATCATGCATATGAGTCCTGAATGTTGGCAATGAAAGAGTCAAGTTGTTTGTTATTCTAGATGGGCATCCAAACCTTTGATTTCTCCATCTCTGCCCCTTGACTTGTCTTATTTACCAATTCAAGCTTTGCCCCTTTGTATTGCATTGACTATTCATGCATAACAACAATAGCTACTTGTACAAACTTAAGGGTTTTGACATGATCTTTACACTTCTATTGCAAGCTGTGCAAGTGGAAAACTACTTTATGTAGGGTAACAAGCTCCTCATAAATATTCTGCATGGTCTCTCTGAGTGTCGATACTTCACCAAGCATCGCTGCCTTTAGTTCTTCTAGATAGAACTATGCAAGAGCTGTGTTCTGTACCTCTGCTCGAAGTTGTTCAGCCTATTGCCTAGTAGCCTGCAGGTTCTTTTCCAACTATTTGTTTTTGGCCATTAAATTCTCATTGCTTGACTTTGCTACACCACAAAGGCTAAGTTGGCTACAAGAATGGAATTGGGATTCCTTCTGGTGTCTTTCACAATCACCCTTTCTATGATGAATGCAAGAGGTACGGGGTCCTCTAGAAAATGTTTCTTCCATGCTTGTACAATATTTTCTTTGAAGCTTGTCATAAGTCAGATTGTATGTGTCCATGACTCAACCTTCATCAAGAGGAACAATTTCATCTCCCTTGCTTGGAGATTTCTCTGCTAGATGATGGGGAGACTGAATGGTGACCTACTGTGTGCGTCACACTAGGTTGACATCTTGGTTCTACAGCTCCAGTTCCACCTCCATGTCTTGAATCACAATTAAATCCTCAATCTCTTGAGTGAGCTCCTTATCCTACACCTGTTTTATCTCCTCTTTTGATTGCCAGTTCTTCTCTTGCTCTTCAGCTTGTCTTCGTGCAAATTCTTCTTCTTCTATTCTTCACCTTTCTTCTTCTTCCAATCTCCTATGCTCTTGTTCTTCCCTCTACTTTTTTTTTTTCTTCCTGTATTCTCTATTTCCTCTTTTTATTTGCTGCTATAACCGCTTTGAGAATGACTAGATCTTCTTTCATTTTGCGGCTTCACTCTCCCCTTAGGCTATAAGAAACCTTCATCTTACCATTTTAACGGACACACTTGTGCCCTTCCATTGGTACTTCCTCTAGAGTGACTTATTTTTGTGGCGTAACCCGTGATGTTCTAGCAAGCTGATCAATTCATAGGACTTGGAGGCATTATAACAATTCTTTCATGCTTCCTCTTTAGGTTAGTACAATGTCACGCTTAGACACTAGAAATGAATCCTCGCAAAATGGTATCCACAAACATTCTGAGGATCATACGGGTTGAATTCCAAACTACTAAATGAAAATTTCTCTTTTTTCTTACCCTTGGTGTTTGCAACTTTCAAGTTCTTGATCTCATACAATCTGATATGCCAAGGAAGAATAGGCCAAGGTGCTTTCTTCTTCTCGTGAAAAGTTGTTGGTAACCTCATGGAAATATGGTATGCAAATTCTTTCATGACTAACTTATCAGTGGCATACCTCGGTAAAATATGCAGAGATTTCTGTTCGTCGAACACTCTGAGGAAAGTGCCATCTGGTGAGGAAAACCAATATGATATCTCCGACACTACTCCCATTTCCCCACGTGACATGCAAGGTGGCTCTTTGTTATATACCTAGGGGGGTAATATGGGGTACCGAGGGAGGTACCCAAGGTAATAATGTAATAATGGGATGGGCCATAGTAATAAATAAGGTGGTTAACCCATGTCATGTAAGGGACCACAAGTAGTTAATAATAATGTAATGGGCCCATGGTATTATTTGATGGTATGAGTAAACCATGGTAATGATGCTTGGTATTGTATGTATGAGGCCTATATAGAGGCTAGAGAATCCACATGGAGAGATATGAAGAGAAGTATTCTTGTATGAACAGGCATATGGCTTGTGGAGTATTCTCCTTCCTTAAGGAGTGAATGTATGGTGTTGCTCTACCTTAAGGGTTTGATATCAATAAAGAAGCATTTCCATCTATTTTTATCTTGTTATTCTTGGGTTATTTCTATTATCATAATATTTCCGGTTTAGATATACAACAAGTGGGTTAGATCTACAACAAGTGGTATCAGAGCTACAACAAGTGGTATCAGAGCTATATGAAACTGGTTTAGATCTACAACAAGTGGTATCAGAGCACTTTCTTGGGCACAAAGTGGAATTTTTTTTTACTTTTTGCAGGATTTCAAGGGCGGCGAGTTTGCAGATCAGATCTGTACGTTTTGGTTCAAGATCTGAAAAATATGATTGCAGATCTATATTCCTTGTGAAAAAATAGCCGATTTCAAAAAAAAAATTGGTCAAATCAGAGTCCGGATGAAGGAGATATCGCTGATCAAAATATCAGTAGGGTTGGAGACAATTTTTCGGGGCAGCGAATTTGCGGCGCAGATCTAGACAACCTGGTGCACAATCTGCAAGATCTAATTGCAGATCTGGAATCTTTGTGAAAAAACACCCAATTTCAAAAAAACAATCAGGCGAATCGGAGTCCGGATGAGGGAGATATCGTTGATTTAAAATTAGCTCTTTTTGCAGAAATTTTGGGTGACGGCGGGAGAGTAGCAGCGCAGATCTGGAATTCTAGTGCCTGGATTAGGATTTCTATCACATGGGCAGATGCAAAATGATTGTTCCATTTCTAAAAACAGGTCATAATAAGGATTCTGAGCAATATTGACGAAATTGTGACAATTTCAAAATTTCGCCAATTTTTTTTTTTGTGATGGCGTACCTAGATCAGAGTTCGAGGGACTTGTATAAATTTGACGGTTCTCACACGTCAACATGGCTAGCACAAATGGAGTAGTATTTCAGATTGAATCATATCTTAGATGATTGGACTAACCTTAGGGAGGGGACCCAGTACCTGGACAATGAACGATGCCTATGGGCGGAATGGCATCAGCGTTGCAAGGGACCTTTTCAGAATTGGGATGCCTTCAAAAAATCTCTTATAGAGCACTTTGACTGTAAATCAAATCTTGGGGATAAGCACACACAGACAGATACACAGCCTAGCAAAGCTTTTATTTTTATAGGAAAGAAGGAAACCAAGGAACCAAAAGGGTTATTTTTGGCAGGTATCTCTGTATTGCAGGTTCATGGATTGATTCAGAAGGAGAAAATCATTGTGTCTATCAATCCGAGTTGCAAACAAAATCTTATAAATGTCAACTTGGCAACGAAATTGCAAGTACCAGCAAAACAAATTGAAAATATACAAGTTGATGATGAGAATGTTCAAATGTACAAGGATTTGAAGATTTCAATGGATAAGTATGTGTTGCATAGTAATTTTTATGCTTCAAATATGGATAACATAGATGTTGTTTTGGGATACCCTTGGATGGAATCAGTAGGTACTATCAATATTAATGTACAGAAGAAATTCCTAAAGCTCTGGTATAAAAAGAAGAAAATTACATTACAGGATATTTCCATCCATAAACAGGTAGAGCACATGGAGGCTGAAGCAGAAGATGCTCAAGTAACTGATATATCAGATGATGAGCCTTTGATGATCGACAACCAAACACAAACAAAGGCTGCAGAAAACAAGACTACAGGTGATGATACATCAGAGGAGGGCTCAGTGGTTGAAGTCATATTGAAAAAGCAGACACCACAACGGGCACCACAGCAGGGTGAAGTCAAGCAGAAGACACCGTGGGTTAAAACTTTAACATATCATCACCCACATCACCCCGCAAGACAACCATCAAGATGGCAACCAGTTAGTCACAAGGACAACAACCCCCACAAGATGGATACAAAGGAGAGACAATCCACCTACTACACATCAACACAGAAGAGCGGCCACGGTCAACTTCCATCTCAAGCGAGATCGAGGGTTCACCTTTCTCTTGGATGGCTAGATGCACGTGCTTGGTATCAGTTGACTACTCTTTTGAGTAGATCTTATTATTTGTGTTCTTCTCATGTTTTGGGGACGAAACATGCTAAGGGGGGTGGAATGTTATGTACCTAGGGGGGGTAATATGGGGTACCGAGGGAGGTACCCAAGGTAATAATGTAATAATGGGATGGGCCATAGTAAAAAATAAGGTGGTTAACCCATGTCATGTAAGGGACCACAAGTAGTTAATAATAATGTAATGGGCCCATGGTATTAGTTGATGGTATGAGTAAACCATGGTAATGATGCATGGTATTGTATGTATGAGGCCTATATAGAGGCTAGAGACTCCACATGGAGAGATATGAAGAGAAGTAATCTTGTATGAACAAGCATATGGCTCATGGAGTATTCTCCTTCCTTAAGGAGTGAATGTATGGTGTTGCCCTACCTTAAGGGTTTGATAATAAAGAAGCATTTCTATCTATTTCTTGGGTTTATTTGCATTATCTTATACTTTCTTATCATATCTATAATATCTTGGGTTAGATCTACAACAAGTGGTATCAGAGCTACAACAAGTGGTATCATAGCTACAACAGAACACCATACAAATGTGACTCGGGTGTTGTGGTAAACATCGAGGAAGTAGCAATAGAGGATTATACCACAGCTGTAATAGATGGTACAGTCTGGAATGTTGATTCTGACATAGTCAAATGACCCAATAAATGTCCTAACAAATCATTGGGAGTCTGAAAATAAATAGGATCAAAAGGAGCAACAAAATGAGGAGTATGAGGATAAAGACAATGCTCGGATCCAAAGCAAGTTGGAGTTCTGGGTGTTTCTTCTTCACGTTCCTCTTCAATTGAAATCAAACCAGGTGGAAGGATTTCACCATCAGGTCCATAATAGATTTCCGGTATTTGACTCTACGGTAAAGGGGAAGTCTCAACAGTTACAGATGTCTGAGGATAAACTGGTTGATCATCTTCCAATACGGGAACAACTTATGATTGTTCAACTTCAATATCCAAGTGCTATGGTAAAAGAACAACGGGTTCGGGTTGACCTTCTTGAACAACTTCTAGTTCATAAGTAACTTCTATTTGAATAGTGATAGGTTCAAGATCAACTTCTAGTTGAATAGATTCAGGTTCAGAAGTAGTTTCTTGTTGAACAATTTTGGGTTGAGAATCAACTTCTTATTGGACAACTTGGGTTATTTTTTCACTAAGTTCACTTTTAGTGTCCTCAGGTAACTGTAAAGGTTCCACTTCAGTAACAGATGTACCAGTTATTGTAGGAGTAACTGGAGTCACAATACTTACCGGTATAGGTGACTCTCATAATTCAGATGAAGAACTAGAAGTTTGTGATGTATTGGATTCAATTAAATGAGATGAATTTTGCAGGCTAGGTGTAGCTTCAGGGGGCAAAGGTGGTTTACTGGTTGTCCTCTGTGAATGATGGGGTAAGGGTTGATATTCCTCCATGATTGTTGATTAATTTTATTATAAAAATAAATAAACAAAAAGAGGATAATCTAGGCAAAAGGATTACCAAGCAACTATGAAGTACAATATGTTGCCTCAATAAACCAAGGACTTAACATACTTTCATGTAATCTCCCTGAATGTTGTGTTTGGTGTATAAGAGTGTACAAGGTGGCCAACTCAGTTACCTAAGGATGGATAGAAACCTAATGTAGTCCTCCCATGTATACTTGAAATTATGTGGAGCCCCAATCCGTGTTAGCGTTGTCTAAAGTGAAACGCATAGTGAGAGCATTCCTTTATACTTTTCGTACTATAACACTGCCCTATATACCCGAAGGTACATGGATGAGCTACGATATTCTTACATATGTGGAATGAGATATCACACTCTGAATGTATCGCAGGCAATTAACAACAGCTGCTATGTTTTACGACACTGGGACACGTCCCTAGCCTAGAACCTTTAAATGTTATTTGTTAGGTGACAATGCTCCATAAGGTTAATTGAGATAATTTTTAAGTTGATCTTGATTAAGAATTTATCTTTCAGGTTCACCGCGTGATGTCTTTGAAATTCCTAGAATGAAACTATGATGAGAAACATCGTTTTCATTTGATTTTAACAATGAAAACCTTAAATACAAGGGATAGAGCAATCAAAATGTTTGATCAAAGAGCAAAGATCACACCTAATGCAACTTCCCTATACTATTATGTTATGAAACCAACTCAAGAAAAGATAGAAAAGATAGATCAACGCCTTAGAATTCAGCCTCTTCGAGGGGGCAACCTCCTTTACATTACATAAATGAACAATTCTTGGATGATACAAATGAAAAGACCTCCTTTCTATATATAGGAGTCTAGGGGTCATAACATAA
>APFE030967322.1:0-19473 GCA_000404065.3 Pinus taeda
TCTAAGAACATATCTCGTTTAATCGTTATAAATGATATATTTATTTATAATAGCATATTATATTATTTATATATATTATTATTTATATATATATATATATATAAAATTCTGTTTCTTCTTAAAAATTATTTTTATTTTAAATAATTTGTTATTGTTTTTTAATTTCGGTTCACTTTTTCCTCGATTATATTTTTTTAGTTTTAATTATTTATTTAATTAATTATATTTATTATTATTATCTTTTTAATTTTTTTTAATTAATATTTATTATTTATTATTATATTACATTCAATTAAATAATATTTGTGTTTTTTTTAATAGATATTTTCATTTTAAAATCCATATATAATTTTGTCTACAAAATGTTTTTTCTAGTGGAAAAAGTTGTGATTTTGATTAATAAAGATGAAAATTTTATTTTGTATATGCATAAGCATTACTTTGATCTAGCACTGTTTGTCGAATCAAAAATGTAAGAAAATTGTGCATTCCTCCTCACAGGCAATACATATAGTTCAAAATAACTTATAACTTATAAGTTTACGTCCTTTTCTCAGAGGATAAAGAGTAACCGATGACTATTTACATAAATATAAAAAAGATAAGAAAAAAATATATGTTTTTCATCAAAAAAACCGAGTTAAAATGTTTCATTCCAGTGCTACTCTTATAGTGCTTCAGGGTCTATGAATGGCCTGTGAAAATGCTGATACACAACCTTGTCCAAGCCTTCATAGATCATCCAAGAGTTGTCGTCGTTGGGCGCTGCTTCTTTGAATAGGAAGTCAATAGATGTGTTCTGCTCCATGCAAATATGATGACAAATGAATGAGTCAAAAAGCAGACAAGTCTATGAATCTCATCCAGAATATGCCTCAAAGTGAAAGAAGAACATGTATATTTTTTGTTGATGCAGTTTATAACCAGTTTTGAGTCACCAAAAAGCTGCAGGTTGGAGCAATATTTTTGTAAGGCAAAAAGGATATTTTTTTGCAGTAATCGGCTCGGCATCGTTGTTTGTTCCCCGACCTAGTCCCATTTGTATTTTGAAAAAATGGGTTTCAGATAAGTATAGAATCACTCCCTCGCCACAGCCTATCTCCTAAGCTAAACCATCAAAATGAGCCGAAGGGATTGATTTGTTGGTGACCTCTATCTCAACATTCCTTGTCTCGTTTTTTTGGGGCTCGTCACGGATCATATAATAATCTGCTACGATTCTATTATGAATGGAGGGCTAGCGTGGGGTGTTTTGTGAGAAAATTATCTCATTCTTGGCTATCCAAATTGCCCAGCAGATTAGTAGAGGCAAGTTCCTTTCCTTTCTAGATGTATCCCTCCACCAAGAGGTCCACACCTCCTTTACTGTTATCCTGTGCAAGCTAGGCCTGATGGAAAGTGTTGCCCAAATGCCATTCCAAAGATCCTATGCCAAGGGATAATCTAGGAAGAGGTGTTCTGTGTCCTCATTGCTGCTTCTGCAAAGGTGGCACCAGAACAGTCCAGCGAAATTGCTTCATCAAATTTGCCCCTGTAGGGACTTTTTTATTTAAGATGGACCATATGAGCAACTTTGTTTTGGGGGTAGCTTTGAGTTTCCAGAGGAGGTTCCATCTTATCTTAGAGTCTGGTGGCTTAAAGGGTTCCATGAGCACTAGGCATCCAGTCTTAGGAATGTAGTAACCATGTTTTGCAAAAGCCCAAATAAGCTCATCTTCCCCTTCCATGATCCTAGTGTGAGCCTTCGTTAGTGTTGTAATATAGAGGCTCCAAATTTGCTGCCACTGTAAAGGAATATTTAGGGTTGCTCCTAATTTCCAGGCCTATTGTGCTAAGGAGGATCGTTCACTGTCTACAATTTGACTGAGATGAGAAATTCCTTGTTTATCTAGATGGAGTCTCATGTCTTCAGGGAGTTTGTGAGAATTGCCACACCCCACCCACAGGTCCACTCCCAAACGCATGTTTGAGCTCGAGCGAACTCGCCAAGTCAAACCGTTCCTTATCAGGTCCTTTGCTTTGTTTACTGCTTTCCAAATGTTGGAGATGTTTTTGTATGTTCCTTGATCATGTCGAATCCAATCTAGCGGGTTTACGGGGCTTATATATTTTGATGTTACGACCTTCTTCCATAGGCTGACTTTGTTGAGTAGCTGCCAGCCTAGTTTTGCCGCTAGCACTTTTGAGAAAAAATCTAGCCTCTTAATCCCCTAGCCCCCCAATGTTTAGGTAGCATGAGTGTCTCCCATCTTGTCCAAGAAAAAATTCTACCTGTCTGGTTCCCCTTCCATAATAATCTGCAACATATTTTTTGAAGCCTATCCAGGATGCCTCTAGGAATCCATGCTAGGGACATCCCATAGACTGGGGTTGCTTCCAGGACTGCTTTAATCAAGATTATTCTACTAGCTCTAGATAAGTATTTATGGTACCATATATTCAGGCACTTTTCCACCTTTGCAATCAGCCAGATCCAGTCCGTAATTTTGTAGCCAAATGGTTTCAGACGGTATCCGAAGTATCTCAAGCCTTCTTTAAACGGATAAGTGACAAAGGGGAATGTCCTGAGTGCAAATAATAACTCGTTTTGTGAACAACCGAGCGTAGACAAAGTTGATTTGGATTCATTTACAACCATTCATATGGCCTTTTGAAACACCCCCATGACATGGTGGAGAGGTGTGAGGTCACTCAGACTAACATCGAAAAAGATGACGACGTTGTCCTCAAAAAATAGATGAGTCAAGGACAGGGAATTAGTAGCTTTTATACCCTTTAAGCACCCATTCCTATGCTCTTCATGGATAAATCTATTAAGGCCATCCATGACCAAGAGGAACAAAGGGGACATCCTTGTCTGAGTCCCCTTTCTGCATGAAAAAGAGGGGAAGCCGATCCATTTATTAACACAGAAAAGGGAACATCGATTATGCAACTGATGATCCATTTGATAAAAGGATAGGGGAAGCCAATATGGGTAAGGAGCATGTGAATATACAGCCAGTTGACTCTGTCAAAAGATTTATATAGGTCAATCTTCAGGATCATGCCTTTTGATTTCTAATACTAGACTGAATGAAGGAGTTCCTGAGCCATCCCGATGGCCTCATGGATTTGTCTGTTGTGCAAGAAGGCGAATTGCTCTTGGGAAATGTGGAGTGAGAAGACAGGCTTTAAGTGATTAGTAATGATTTTGGCTATAATTTTGTATATGTAGTTGCAGAGGGATATGGGTTTGAAACCATCAAAAGAGGAGGGTTTGTCAGATTTTGGAATTTTATGAAAGTGGCATTCAAGCTGCCCGGGATCCTTCCTCTCTTTCTGCTTTCCTCGATAATTTGTAGGAGGTCTACCTCTAGCACCTCAAAGAATGTCACATAGAATTCTATGGTCCAGCCATCCAGTCCCAAGATCTTTTCTTTATTCAACATTTTTAAAGTATCTTCTAGCTCTCTCATAGATACTTCTCCCACTAGCTCCTACTCCATCTCCTGCTCAACAAACCTTGGGAAAATTTGTACGGTTTCATAACTTCGGCTAAGAAGGCATAAGGAGGAGCTTTATAAATATTGTGAAAATGTGAGCAAGCTAAAGAAGCCAACTATCTGAAGGATTGAACCGATCTACCCTCTGAATCCTTTAGTTCCCAAATAATATTTACAGCCTTTCTACCATTTGCATGTTTATGGAAGAATTTTGTATTACTGTCCCCCTCCTTTAGCTAGATAGCCCAACTCCGTAGCCTCCAATTTGCTTCTCTGTTTGATAGAACTTGGTTTCTCTTTTGAAGCGCAGCACTGTAGGCCTCTTTCTGTTCATGGGTCCCGAGACACCTCCTGTGTCCTCCTCAAACGAAAGTATAGCCCTCTCCACCTCCTGGAGGGATAAATCATGTGCTTCCTTTTTCTTCCAAGCCCAAGACATAGAAAGGCTCTTCAGTTCCTTCATATTAAGGAGGAAATTATGAGTTATATCCCTCGATGCACCAGGAGGGTGTGCCTTCCAGAATTCTGACACAAGCTTCATATATTCCATATCTTGCAGCCAGGTAGAATTCAACTTATAAGGGGCCTTTGGCTGACAAATGACATCCTATATCTCTATGTATATAGGGCAGTGGTCCAATAGCCCACCGAGCTTACCCATTATCTAATACAATGTCCTCCATTTATTAGGGCTTCTTTAGTAAGAAAATGATCAAGTCTTCTAGCCAAACTGGCTTCTCCCACTCTGTTATTCCTCCAAGGAGACTACTTTTTTTGCTGAAGGGACATCGACGAGACTATGGGACTCCAAGAGGTTCTCAGAAAGACTCGTCAAAGCATCCACCTGGGCATGATTGCCCAGGATTCTGAGTATCCCAGGGAGAAATTGAGATCGTCCGCTATAATAACATTGTATTGGAGAAGTAGAGACGAGCTGAGGAGAGGTCTCCAAAAATCCATCCTGTCCTGACAGGGTCCATAGACATTGGGGATCCGAAATTCTGATTCTAGGGTTGGGGAGTGTATGTATGCACCTAGAAAGCCTCAACCTCCCCATAAGCTCAAAGTTTTAACAGATCTATTACATATGCCCAGGCATAAGACCCCTAATCTACCCGAGGCATCGAGAGAGTGAAAAGACCATCCTGGGAGCCAAGAAGCTAGAAGGGAGGATACAGCAAAACCAGAGCCAAGGGTTTCTTCAAGGAAAATGATATCGACTTGCTTAGAGGAAAATAAGTGCTTGAGGGCTAGTTTCTTGTCCAAACTAGCCATCCCACGACAATTAAAAGAGAGGAGCTTCATGAACGGGGGGGGGGAGAGGGGCTTGCTCTACTCTAAGAGCCCAATATAAAGTTTTTTTGCTTGCTAGAGGCAACCTCCTCTCCAGCCTGATGCATGGCTTTAGAAAGGTGGGAGGGTCACCCTATGGACTTAGGAGAGGGGGGGAGGCAATGACCTCAAAGCCTATAGAATCAAACCCTTGAGAGCACATCTGGGAGTGGAGGGGGTAATGGGGTTGGAGATTCTCAAGGTCCAGGAAAGGGGAAAGGCATGCTCATAAGAGAAGGTTGAGGGAGGAGAAACGCGGGGGGGAGCGGCAATAGTGTACTGCGGGACTAATGGGGACAGAAGGGAAGGTCCAAAGGGGGGGGGGGGGGGGGGGAGAGTGTGCGCTAGAGATATCCGAGGGAAAAAATCGAACAAGCAAGCTAGAAAGAGAAGACATAAGAGAAGTAACATTGGTAGAAATAGTAGAGGAGAGGGAGAGAGAAGACATACTCGTGGTGTGAACATCCCCTATGGCTGCCCGTGCTCTGGTTAGAGGTGGGGAGGGAGGTTGGAGAGGAGCCTTCCCATGCTTCTTCCTGTAGTCTTTCCCTGGGTCCTTGTCTGCATCGGTTGGTTCATAAGGGCCCTGAGCTTCCTTGATAGCAGATGGAGGTTCCTCCCATGGGGGACGATTTTCTGGCACATTCTCCACCTGCGGTTGCACCTGCTTTTTTACCAGAGGGCAATCTTTGTACACATGCCCCACTTTATGGAAACATCGACATCTATATGGTATGCCCTCATAATCTAGGGGTTGCTTCCATGTGAAATACTTCCATTGAATCGTTAAATATTGTTATATACCCCCTCGAGTGTCCATATGAACCAGTATCCTCGCGAATGCCATCTTTCCCTTGGACATATATGACTTGTCTAGTTGCAAATATGTGTCGATTGAATTCCCAATACGTCATTAAATGTCCTCCGATAAAAAGTGCAGGGGAAGTCCAAGAAGCCTTACCCAAATCGGCCCGACCCCGAGTTGCTCAATATACGAATCGAAAAGGGGGGACCATCTCTTCAGTAGGACTAAGGCATGTTCAAAATGCCAATATGATGAGAGTACCCAGTTCGTGAGGTCAGGCCTAGAGAATATGAGAGCAAACCGGCTCTTTACAAATGTTTGCACAGTAGGTAGCTCCGCCAAGTGGTTCCCCCAGACCTTCAAAACCCAAGATTTCAGTCGGGTTGTGGTGTAGTTGCGTCCCGTTATTCTGCTGACCAGTACCCTATCAACAAAACCCATGGTTTCTCCGAGCCGAATGTCTTCCTCCAACTTGAGGAATGAGTCCACCTCCCTTGTTCTGAAGCACTGCGTCTTCTTTGTTGTCCTATTCTCAGCTACAGGGTTCCCTCAAACTTCTGAGGAGAGCTCCTACATGGGGGGAATTTCCATGGGAGGGGTAAAAGTAGAGGGGAGACTTTCCGCAAGGGAGGGATACCAGTGAAACTGCCAGAGGGGGGAGGGGAAGTGCACTAAGGGGTTAGAGAGACTGGAGGGGCATGGGGGGAGGGAAGGTTTATGGAAAAACCAGGGTGAGAAAACTATTCAGGGACCAGGGAGGAAAGGTTAGGGTTAAGGCAACCCGTAGCAAACCCTAACATCACTGAGGACGGTGGGGGAGTTGAGAGTGACAGTCAGGCAGGAGGGTCGTCCGGCAGGATGAGCTAGTGGTCCAGTGGTCCAGATAGTGTAGGGAGACCAAAAATTGTCTCTTGTAAATCATCGCCAAATGAAATGGTCTAGATGGAGTCCTCTGCTATTTCCTCTTCCAAATAATCCACCATATCTAGGTCCATTATTTTCCGAGTAAAAAACCAATGCCAGCTCCCTTGGTAACTGCCAGAGGGAGGAGCAGCAAAGTGACAGAAACCAGCAAGGGAGGCCAAGGGTCAAACAGGGAAGCTGTAGAGAGAAAACGGGCGATTAGGTAAAAGAAAACAGAGTAAAAACCCTAAAACCACCCGTGGTAAAACGTAAGAGGTCTACACGTGCGGTGATAGCGACGTGTGCAGTATTGGTACAAACTGTTGCACCCTTTTGTGACATCCACGAAGCAACGAGCCATGATCGCCTCCTACCCTAGATTAGACCTCCATTTCCCCCTCCTTTCTCTTGTCTACAAAAATATATATGGTATAAGATTTATTTACTTTTTATTTGTTTAATTTTTTATTCAATATTTATTTATTTTTTCATTATTATATTTAATTAAATAATATTTATATTTATTTATTTAGATATTTTAGTTTTAAAATCGATATTTATTTTGTCTTGGAAATATATTTTGACTAATTTATTATTATTCATAAAATTATCGTTACGATCTAACCCTTCGGGAATTATTTCTCTACATTGTTAGAGTATTTATTCTCAAACAATGATCAAATTCTTAATCTTAGTAGTGGGATGTTTGAAACACTTTACCAAGATAATTTATATATTATTTTTAATTGAAAGATTCTCTCTACATTGTTACAATATTTATTCCCGAATCAATGATCAAACTTTTTATCTTAGTAATTGGTTCTTTGAAACACTTTGTCAAGATAATTTATAAATGATTTTTTACTGAAATATTTTATTTTTTATTTTTTTGTAAGCCTGGTAGAACTCTCCAATTTTCATGTTTACATGTCCATTATTCACCCTCCTACGGGGAGGGTAGCACAAGATTCTAACCCTCCATCAGAATTTTATTTCCATGGCCACCACCACTTGAGCTACCCGACGGACATTACTGAGAGATTTTTGAAAAATGTATGAATTTATTTTTCTTTACTATATATATAGTTTAACACATATAAAATTTTCCGATTGGATGCTTCTATGATTCATGATTTAGTGATTAAGATCTTCCACAAAATCAATGAAAGATTATTGGTCCACACATTTCTAACCTTGAAAATATTATGAGGTAAGATAGTGATTGAAATAAAATATTTTTTTTATGGACAATATTTTTATACTAAAATGTAGTAATATTGTATATTGAAATATTTAATTTATAATACACATTGAATTCTTTAATTATTATTAATATTTTTTAAATGTTAGATATTAATTTATATTAAAAATTAAATCAATTACACATCTTATTAGTATTAGTTTGATTTTCTTGTTTTCAATTATTTCTTATTTGAATATTAATATATTTTATTGTAGTCTTTCTATATATAAAGTTGATTCTAAAAAAATCTATGTTAATTTTGGATTTACCAGGTTCCTAGAGGAATCAATTTTTTTGAGATGCTAACCTCTTTTAGAGTAAAAAGAGATTTCATCCCTCTCACTACTTGGTAGATCCGGACTTAAGATGCATCTAAGGTGGTTTAATTCTCCCCTTAATTAGTATATTTTCCACGTGGATACCATAAGTCAATACGATGGTTCTCATTCCGTAAGTAAATACCATGATGCTATTCTTTGTTTCAACGTTGTTTTTTTCTTCCTATTATTAATTTTATTTTATTTTAATTTTAATTTTTTTTAGTACTCGTCAAACTACTTACACATTCAATATATTTTCCATACTAAATTAAAAAGCCATTTTTAATATAATAACACGCTTTTAATACAGTAAAACATTGAAAAAGTATATTTAAATAATACATTTTATATTTTTTCAAATTCAAATAATTTTTTAATAATAATTTTTAATTATTTCTCTCTTTTAACGAGAACTTTAAACATTTTATTTTTATTTTAAAATTTACATGTATGATATCAAAATTAACGATTAAAATTTAAATGTAAATGAGTATCATATACAATTAACAAACATTCAATATAAAAGTGGGACCCGCGATTAAAAGTGCGTGACGGAGCTACGGGACCCCTAAGGGATTCAAACCACTCATTCTTCATCTTAATAATATCACTATTGTTTTCGATTTCGTCTCCCTGCAATTTGAATTTCAAATGCAGTGGCCTACAACCCCAACTTTCACTAACCATCGTGACCACTACAAGCATGGCCATCAATATTACCAGTCTCGCGGTCGCTAATGTCAATTCTATATCGCTCCAACCTATACAATTCTTCTCCTCGGAGCCGTACAATAAGTAATTGTTCGCGACAATATGAATAGCAAAATCAGAAGAAGATGAAAGAGAAGAATACGAGTGTGTGTATATGACAAAGATAGATGCAACTATAAATAGCGCGTAGTTACGCAGAGAAGAGAAGGGCAGAGAACAGAGAAAACGCGGAAACGATGATTAACAGTTGACTCTATAATCTGGTCTTTGGGAGCTCGTTCGAAATTTTCAATGCAATCAACTGGACACCTAAATGTAATCTTGATCTCCGTTCACAAGTCTTCCCCAAATCGCTGCGTTTAAAATTGCTCATCTTAGAGACTTGACTTTTGGAGAACACGCTCATCGACTTCTCCGCCCTGTCACGGATTCCAAACGTTGAACGTTTGAACGTTTTGAATAAAAACTCTATTTCTGAAAAATGAAATGAATTTGTAATAAACTCGCGGTGTTTCTGTTTTACTGTGACGGAAAAATGGCTATAGGATAGAGAATAGGTCAACGTGTATTTAAACGAATTGCTGAGGTCCACATCTAACACTCATGAATTTTAGACCCCTCTTTCTTATTTTTCATCTGCCAATATTTTAACTTTTCTTCCCACCATGACAATAGAATGAATATAACACGAAAAAAATCATTTTACAATAATACAAGTATAACATCTCTCACATTCTCGGATAATTGAGAATACCCTCACACAAATTTTTTACTACAAAATTTCGTACTAAGAAATCGAAAATATTATCAAACATTAGATCCCAAGTCAACCAAATATACAATGTTTCCTTGTGCAGGATGAAAAGTATTCATAGACTCTTGTCTATGAGGTCTGTCACTTTTATGTAATAATGTGACAGTTCCAAACTTAATAACTTTCTACCTCCATGATCCCAAACCTTAATTTGTAATTGTCCAAATGCTCTGCACCTTAGCTGATGCTGCATGTCTGCTATCTTCTTGTTCATTTTCCTTTCTTCAATTACTTTCAAATTCTTATTGACTATCCCTTCTACTGTTAGTTGCCTCCATCTAGACTGTCATCATCAATTCCACAGTTCTTCAATCACAAAATCAATTTCTTCTTTCTCATGGAATCCTTTTGTCTAAGCAACTTGCGTGGAATCCTTTCTTTGCTGCAATTTTTCACATTCATTCTTAATCTGCTGGCTACTCTTTTCGTCTTTTTCTTCCATCCATACATCCTTAATGTCTTTGAAAACATCTTCCTCTGCAATTTCAATTTGCTGCTTCTTATCTTCAAATTTACTTTCAAGAAGTAAATTGTGTGTAATCTTGTCGATTGCATACTCATCCACCTCTTCTTCTCTATTATCCAGTACATCAGAAAATTGGAAAATAACACATATCTCTGTCCCAATTAAATCTTGAGACACTCCCTCATTTCTAACTGCAATTACATTCTCATACTCCTATTCCTTCAGCAAATACTCCAGCAACTCAGTTTCTCTTTGGCACCTCACAAGTACTTCATGATGATGTTGTTTATAGTCTTCAATAGGTTCTTCTTTTTTCTTATCATCTTTTAGTAGTTGTCCTTCCTCTTCATTTAGTCCAATGACTCTGCTCTTTTTGTCCCGAGACAAATCTACGTCACCTCGATCTTCAACACATTTTGCATTAATGTCATTTTGTAAGCCCTCTTCAAGAGCTATCCTTGCCTCGTCTTCTGCTTTAGCATTCTCCCACAATCTTTCTTCATCAATAACATTAGTCAAATTCATTGGCTTACCTCTCTGAGACATTGTTCCTTCATTATTCATCAGAATAAGATTCTGATCTTCCATCTCCATGACAACTTCAGATGATTGTCTTCTCCCATTAAGTAACTCATCAATGAACTCCTTTTGCTACAACCACTCAAAGCCATCCTCATCTAAGACGTTTTCTTCATCATATTTTACTTCAAGATCTTCACCCATCTTGAAGACATATTCCAATGTCTTCCTATCTCCTGCAATACCTGCAATCATAGACAAATTGTCAGTTTTAAAAACATAAGACCTTGTGGTCTCACTTGATGCTTTAGCAACTAGGTCTTCTTCTCTGTATTTTCACTACTTTCAAAAAGAAATGGGCCATGTTTTGTTTCACATACCAAAACTTCATCCCCATACTCATTTACTCTAAGTAAATCTTCCTTCAGCTGAGCATTCAATATATGCTCCCACTTCACTTGTAAACTATGCCATTTGAATTTTCTTTTCATAATCCAACCATACCTCCGGTCTTCCTCATTTCTCTATAGCATCTCCATCAATAACTCAAGACAGAATTTTATCTCAGCTTTCTCTCTATAAATCTCTTCTTGATTCTTTCTCATGCCATTTGCCTTGTCATATTTCCTTCTGTTGTGGCTTTCCTCTGAACCACTGCAATGACCTTCAGCAATTACCTTCTCCTCCTCTATGAACTCCATTTGTTCACTTGTCGACTGCACCTAAGCCTCTCCTTTCCGCAAGTCTCCATCATGCCTTTAATATCTCAGCAAGCTTTTCTCCTTAAGCTTAGCATATTGATACCTTACCTTACCAAGATATCTCCTTGAGCTTGATCTATGGCTATTTGCTTCTTAAACCATCTTATGAGAAACTCTTTTGCTCTTTTAGGCTATACAATTCCAACTACCTTTGAGACCATTTACTTTTCCTCCTCTTCCAACCTCTATTGGAATTCTTGAAGGTTTCGCCACTCTTTAAGAGCACACATGCTCTTCCACCTGAGAAAACAACTAGTTCTTTGTTACAACTCCTCTGAGTTGTCTTTGTTGCTAACATCCTTTTTCTCTGCAACATGAAATCTGCAAACACAATCCTCAAAACCAAAGTTAAAAAATAAAAACATACCATGTCACCTTCAAGATCTCCACATGATCTTGTTCCACCATTCATCTGCACTTTGAATGGACTATTGCTTCTTCATTTTCGTTTGTAAATTCTCCTTAAGAGTATTAATTACTTCCCAATATTCTGCCACACTTTATCTATGTGTGCCTGCACCCCCTTAGATTCAAAGTCTGATCGTTTCTTCATGTGTAATAACTTTAACAAATCCACACAAATCACACTAGCTTTGTTTTCATGCTTTGTTCTGTCAGTATTTACTGATCTCCTCTTTCTATAATCACAATTGTATCTACATATACAACTTCAAGAGCATAAATCTGTTCTAGTTTCCCCCAAATAACTTTTACAAGCTCTAATACGAAAATGATGACCTACCATATCTATACTCCCAAATCAGAAGCCTTAAAACATTAGGACTACACTACAAGTCTCAATAAAGGGACTTCAACCCTTCCTATCGCTCATTGTTTCATTAATATTGCCTCATTTCAGTAACATAAACATGTAATAATTTCTTTTTAGTGTTTTGCGCTATACATAATACTTGAGCATGATTAAGACAAAACATGGCTATGTCGACCCTCTATCACTTGAAACCCATGCGCTCCTTTACCTTTAGTGTAGCTTGATGTGGGGGAACGTCGAAGGTGACGACATGAACTCCTACAAGTCGATCAAATACAATTCTAAAGTGGCACTACACTTCTGCAGGTTGGTGCGACCCTTCTGTTGTAGGTGCGACCCATGACACGACCATTCTATCTGATGTGACCCATGGCACAACCTTTTTATCAAATGCAACCCATTGCGCGACCCATCTGTTTAATGGCATTACCTTTCTGTTAGATGCGACCCATGGCACGATCCATCTGTTTAATGTTGTGACCTTTATGTTTTCCTGCATTGTATCATTATAATCATGTATATAATGTATATTGTAGCCTCATCACACAACTATGGCATATATACATAACTCATAAACCATTTTATCCATTGTCTAAACAATTGAATGGTACCATTTATATGTAGGAGATAAAATATGTCGCCATGTTGTCCACCATAAATGTGCAAAGCTACAGGTGGGCTAGCGATCGTTTATTTCTTGCAATGCTAAGCATAAGAAACCCTCTCCCTTTTCATTATGCTTGTAACATGGGCCTTAACACAACTGTGCTCAAATCAACAGAGGAATTTCCTCGCGCCAAACTAATCACTACTTGCACTCAATCGCTGATTTTAACCAATTTTTGTCATGAATTTACCTTCAAATCGTGAAATGATCAGATAGAACAAAACTCTGTAAATAATATATGAAGTATGTTACCAAGGGGAGCAACACACACTATGGATTAATTATGAGCCAAGGGATGTGTAACCAATATCAACATAATCATATACAACCCATAAACCTATAGATATATCACACAGAAACAAATTGTGATTTCACAAAGAGAGATAATTTCCATAGATGCAAATAGATTCTATCTATAAATCAAATTCATAGATACAGTATGCCAGGCCCAATTTACATAAGTTGGCCTCTTATCGGTCTTTCTAGCTCTACTTAGCCTCACTCTTTTCTCTCTCACCTCTCTCCCTATTCTCTACATGCCCGTAGGTTTACAACTGTAGGAATAATTACATAGTTATGGATCATCCTAGTTCCTAGTTCTTCTCCAGAGATCTCTCAACTAGTTCCTAAGGTCTCTTAATGATCCCTTGAGGATCTCAACAATAGTTCTATATCCAAATTCCACCTTTATGAACAGATTATACCAAATCTACTTTTAACTCAATTAATTTCCTATTCTAGGATCTCCTAATCTCCAAGATCTTTATGAGATATTCATAAGTCTAACATCTCCCATATTCTCACATAATTGGGAATATTTACATTTAAACCCTCACACAAATTTCTTACTCAATTATTAAAAATATACAAAATTTCCTATTAAGAAATCAAAAACATTATCAAACATTAGATCCCAAACTCAACCAATTATACAATGTTTCCTTGAGGAGGATGCTCATGTATAACATAATATGTAAACCAATAAAAATATTTTAAATTTAGAAATAGGTACACACTTGTTGGATGCAAAATTATATTTTTGGCTTATCTCATATGTTTACTCAAATTTCAATTGTAGACACTTGGTGGATGCGGAATTAAATTCTACATTCAACGAGTACCCATTATACATAATTTTCAGAAGACTCACATTGATTAAAAAAATTGGAGATATTTTTTAGAAGACCACTAAATATATTTTCCTTAAAACATCCAAAGGTCCAACCGCAAGGAAAGGACCCAATGATCTGATTTCTAGGGTGCATCTTCCCTTTATCTAGGGAGCCACTAATAAGATTGCTCAAATCTAGACGAAGCATAAGGTTTCTTCCACCTTCATGCTCCTACATACCTTTCGGAGCTCCCTAAGATCGATTAAAGACTAGGTGGACCCTAGAAATATGAAAGGATTTTACGTTATCCCATGTTCTTGTGGGACACCCCTACATTAGAGAAATTGGCCACTACATAAATCAAATGATTCTTAAGCATGTAGTCAATGTCAAACATGGTAGGAATCACCCATTGATGTTCATTGAACATGTGGAGAAGAAGAAACACCATATTTGTATTAAAGAAGCTCAAGTTATTGCTACAATTGATCATTTCCATCATTGAAAGTCTAGGGAGACCATGGAGATTGAGAGGGCTAATACTATGAATAGAGAGAATGACTAGAAAATCGATAGTTATTGATTCCCTGCCCTTTCTTCTTAGGGTTTTTTCCTTTTGAAATTAGTTTTTTCCTCTTTTGTTTTGTTTTTAGCTTAATTCTTTTTTATATTTCCTCATTATTTTAAATTATATATATATTATTAGTAAAAATATATACTAATTTTTCTCTTTAAGTTTCCTTGTTTTTTTTTAAGCTATGTATCATTTTTATCATTTTCTTCTATAAAAAATTATATCCCTTTTAATCTATACTTTAAAATTTATTCTTCAATAATTTCTACTACTTTTTCCTACTTAGAAATGATACCTTTATTAATTTTATTTTTGGTCTTCTTCTATAATAATAGTAATTCAAAATATAATGTTCATATATATATTATCTTATTGAAGTTTATACTTTTTTATTATTTCTTGTTCTTAGCCACGGGCAAATTTGGTCCAATTCTATATCAAGCGAAGTCTCCGTACTGACTTGCCACATATTCTATGTGCGAATAATACTTCTTTATGATCCTCTAATTCTATGGCTCATATAAATTCTATACGAAGAAATGTCTCAAAGGTGATATAATAACATACGACCTCTGCGGCTTATTTTACTATGGCTCTATGGGTTTTTTTCTCTATAGTTAATAGTCCCTGTGGTTTTTAATATCCTTGCGACGATACATGCTATATCTCTCTTCAGTGGAAAAACATCTCTCTGCAATGACGAAGCATTTCAACCTTAATTTCTGCGGTGACCTCTATGTGATATCTCTCTTCGATGGTGAAGTATTCTTTCAAACATATGTAGTGATATTTGCATGTTAAGTCTCTCCAACGATGATAAATACATTAAATACGGTGATTTTCATGGTGGGTACATCTCTGTGCAAAGTCTTCGACCAGTAATATAATTCTATGGCATACAATCTCTTACCAGGTGCACACATTCCTCTTACTAATATTTATTTACTATAACTAAGTTCTTATCCCCGTATCTCTAACCGTTCCTTTAGCAAAGGGAGGCCAAGAAAAATTACCCTATAAAGTCTCTATGAGTACATTCAATCTTTATAAAAACATAGAGAAAAGAGCCTCTATGACCATATTGAATATTGAGAAAAATGAAGAGATGAAAGAGAAAGACAATTTAAGCTATCGTTATCTAAAATTCTTGAAAAAAAACCCACAAATCATTAGAAAATAAGATAATAACACTTGACACTGAACTTCAAGAAATGAAGGGTAGAATGCAAAAAATCAAATATAGAAAAGAATTAATGGTTGAAGAGAATGACAGCTTTAGAGATGAGATTAAAAATATAAAAGAAAAACTAAATAACAAGTCAGCTTGGGATATCACACACTATGTTAAATATCAAACCCTTAAAAGAATAAATTAACAAACTAATTGAAGTAAACCATGGGCTCTGGAAAAGAGCCTTGAATCTTATAATTACTGGTATAGAAGAGAAAGACAACGGGGACACATCAGACATAGTATAAGAACAATTTAAAACCAAATCACAAATTCAGATGGCCTATCTCATAGACCAAACAAGGGTGGGGAATATAATTGAACATAAGAAAAGACTAATGCAGGTTAAGGTAAGTTTTAATGACCATAAATTAGATATTCTTAGGAAATATCCAAGCTTAAAATGTTCATGAGTCTTCATAAATGAATACCTTATACAAGAAGACCAACCTGAACTAAGGAAAGAGCTCCAAAAGGTCAAGAAGACAAAAAAGAAAGGGAATGGAAAATCATTAGAAATAGGAAATCTATTATTAGAGATAGATCCAAAAATAAGAATGAAAAATAGGAATTAAGGTCTCTCTAGATTCTCTTTTTAAACTTTTGTGATTTTCCATGTTATAAAGGTCCTATGCTAAGTTGGACCTTGAGTGATATTGATCTTATTTTCTTAGTTGAAACTTGAAAACATGAGGAATCTAGGGTTCCGCACATTGACGGGTTCATTCTTTGGTCAACTTAGAAAAACAAACCTTCCCACAGAGGTGGTGGTATAATTTGTTATATAAATAATAAAGTCTATTCACACATTCAACTTCATAAAATCGATCCCATCAATTAGTACATTTGGTTTGAAATTTTTTATTCTAACACCAACAAGATTCTCCTCACAATCCATTATTTTGGTCGTGTCAAGCCTACCTCCTATAAGAAAAAAATTGGATAAGAATTGCCCCTTTAATACCTTAGAACAAAACATCCATAGAATAGGGAATGAAGGTAATATCCTTTTTCTTAGGGACTTCAGTACTAGAACCACTACTAACTAGACTACTATCCCAAGAAATAACCATAGCCTCAATCCCCTATGGCTAGATGAGGATGGTGACTTAGATAATAGATTCAAAAGAAATTTGGATGACATTACTATTTTTTACCAAGCATATCAAGATTTGTAGTTCCAAAGCCCTGATAATTTGTAATGGAACTAACAAGTGTCCTACCTCTATCCAGAAAACTTTTATTGATGGGTTGGGCAATAGTGTTGTATATTATGCGATATCTCACACCCATGTTTTCAGTCGTATTACAAACTCTAAAATGCTAAATGACCGCGAACCTGATTCCGACCACACAGCTCTATCCCTAACTGTCAGTATTGTCATGCATACCAACCAACATGAAAAATATCTATGATAGTCAAGTGCACACCGATTTTTATAGAAGTAACATAGATCTCTTCTTAATGTATTTGGTGAGGGATTTAGGCTCCCTAAGTATAATAAGAACATTGATCAAATTTACTTCAATTTTACTATGACCCTTTCCACCATCATTAATAAATTCACTACCAAGGTATCATATAAAAATAATAATAGAACTTCCAACCCTTGGTATGATAAGGACTATAAAATTTCCAGGAAAGCAGCTAAAATACGCTCCTACAAAACTGTTAAGATTAGAAACATAAGAATATAAAAATATCTTATTAGAAGGAAGAAAAGGTCCTATACTAATAAGATACAAGATAATCTTCTTCACCTTTCTAAAGTTGAGCTCAACAAGTTTTGGCGAAATGTAATTTCTCACAAAACTAAATTCAATTATTTGATCCCATTAGAGAACTCAGATATGTATCTTACGAAGCTTTGTGACTCTCCAGTCACCATGGATTTTGATTTAAACAACCCTATAAAGGAGGATATATTTTCTTTGAAAGACGTCAAGTTCGAGATTGAGAAACTCCATAATGGGAAATCTAGGGACATTGATGGGTACTAAGATGAAACTTCAAAATGGGAAGCTCTATCCTCATCCCTCATATCCACATTCTTCTCAATTTGGCAATAAAACATGACTTTTGTAAGCTTTGGAAGCAAAGCACTATTGTGTCTATCCTTAAAAGTGGGGATAAAAAACTTCCCTCTAACTATATGACCATTATGATTAACCATACTTTAGACAAATTGTATGGTCTCATATCAGAGAAGAAGATTAGCGTCTAGTATGAAATCTGTCATGAAAGAGCTAAAGGGAAAGTTGGTTTTAGAAGACAACTATCGACTATTGATCATCTTGTCATGATTAGGGTCATTCTTGAGTCGTGTTGAAATAGTAAAACTAAACTCTTTTTTGTTTTTTTGACTTTGAAAAACTTTTTGATATCATTCCTTGTGATAAGCTATGGAAAATTTGTGAAGAGATAATGTTCCTTCTGTGTTATGAATCGATGTAATTTCACTCTAGAAGAATGTTGTTGGCAAGAGTAAAACCAATGAAGGGTGGTGTATGCAAATTAAATGCAATATTGGGGTTAAGTAGGGGTGTCTCCTTTCAGCTACCCTTTCTGGTATTTACATTGATAAACAAGAATAGTGTTTGGAAATTATAGGTTGCAGTGGCCCCAAGCTTGTTGGTATGGTTATTACTTTCCTTTGTGTTGGCTAGGTCATTCTTCTAGCAATAAAATATGATAATCTTATCATGTAGCTTAAGATCCTCCACAATTATTGTTCCAGGATGGGTATGATGGCTAATACCGAAAAGACTAAAGTAATTATAATTAATTCCAAAATTATCAGCCTTGATAATATAATCTATGATAACAATTACTTGGAGCAAGTTTCTTCCTACAAGTATTTAGGTATTTATATCCATCATCAACTCAACTGAAATTATAACATTGGAAAAATGATTATTGGAGGTTTGAAACCTTATTATGAACTTGAAAATAATTTTAAGTTGGTTGATTTGTGGATTCTTGTCACCACTGTTATTTTATATGGATGTGAGGTTTGAGGTTGCATTATATCTAAAGAGTCGTGGAAGAAAATCAAGATGATTCAAATCAAATTTATAACCTACAAGATTAAGATAAAGGGAAATATTCCCTATCCTATCTTCATAATTAAAGCTATCCTTTTCCTGATTGAAAACATGACAATATTTAGGTACTTGATGTACTAGAAGAAGTTGTCCAGCATGGAATCGAAGAGGTTTCAAAAAATTTCTTCTAACTCTTGCCAAAACCTCCACATCTGTCTCAAGAGTGGTTTGCTTAATGATAGCAAGTCTGGGCTCAACCATTGGGTGATAAAGGAGGAGATCATCCTGGGGAATTAGGATAATATTAAAAATATTATTACCTCCAAATTTAAGGATAAATTGTGATATGATAAGGAGCTGGAGGAGAAAATGAGGCTAAGGTATTACAAGGATGAGACCAACTAAACCCTTGCTAACATGAATTATCTCTCTGACTTGACCAACATTAAAAAGATAATTAAAATTTCAAATATTAGGACTAATTCTCACGAGCTTCATAGTAAAACCAAGTGTTGGATTGTCCAAAACACACCCTAGAATGAAATAACTTGCCACCTATGTGATACTAAGAGAGTTTAAGACGAAAAAAATTGTCTCTTAGATTGCATTGCTCTTACTTACATCCATTCTCATTTCCAAAATTTTTGCCACACATCCAACCTCATTAGCTTGTTAAGTCAACAGAACTATAGTGAAGGATGAGACCAACTCAA
>APFE030967326.1:2685-16965 GCA_000404065.3 Pinus taeda
GAATTCTGGGTCGCTTTTGTAGAGAAGTGGCCAATCAGAAGTCTCATGCCCACAAGAGTTGAGCATGGTGGTTAACGCCATGATCGGTGGTTGACAGAGGCAATTTGTAATATTATTGGTGCTTCCATTCTTATATTTGATATTCAAATGGAACTGTTGCAGGTATGTAGACCACTTTTGATGGCGATCATTCTACAATTTCCCTTGGGTCTGTATGAACTGTAGGGGTCGATGGTCTGTATGGATGACCGTTTCCTTCCCCAAAATTAATGCTTCCATTGTCGACAGGCCTGCACAATGGAATACATCTCTTTATCATAAGTGGGATACTTCCGGAACATGTCTGAAATTGTTTCACTGTGATATGCCACTGGATGCCCATGTTGAGTAAGGACTGCCCAATAGCATAGTCAAAGGCAATTGTCTTGACCTCAAATGGTTGTTGCAAATCTGGTAACGCGAGCACTGGTGCTGTGCAGAGGCCATATTTCAACTCTATGAATGCCTTATGTTAAGTTTCAGACTAAAATAATTTTTCTTTCGCTCCTCCCTTGGTGACTTGACTCAAGGGGCAAGTGATGTGAGAAAACCCCAACATGAACCTGTGATAGAAGTTGGCAAGAACTAGAAAGCTGCGGAGCTCTTTCAGAGTGGTTGGAGATGGCCAATACCGAATGACTTGGATCTTGGCTGGATCCACATGCACCCCCTGTTCATCAATAATGTATTCCAGAAACTGAACCTGGGTCATGCCAAAAGTGAATTTCTCCAAATTGGCACATAAATTTTGTTGCCGCAGTGTTTGGAGGACCTGTCGGATGTGGTGGAGGTGCTCTTCCCAACTCTGGCTGAAGATCAGAATGTCATCCAAGTATACCACTACAAAAGAGTTGGTGAATGACCACAAGATGTCATCCATTAACCTCATGAAGGTTGCAAGAGCATTCGTCAATCCGAAAGGCATAACCAACCATTCGAAAAGGCCCTCCTTGGCTTTGAAGGCAGTCTTCCACACATCAGAGGTTTCAATTGGTACCTGGTGATATCCTGACTTCAGATCGATCTTGCTGAAATATTTCGCCCCCTTTAGTTGGTCCAGGAGGTCATTAATCCATGGGATTGGGTACTTATTATGGAAAATGATCTTGTTTAGTGCCTGATAGTCAATACAGAGTCTCCAAGTCCCACCCTTCTTCTGTACCAACACGATCAGGCTCCCACAAGGCGATGAACTCGGACGGATGTGACCTTTCTACAGGAGCTCTTGAATCTACCTCTTGATTTCATTGTTCTCTGGAATGGAGCGTCAATAAATTGGTCCATTGGGTGGTGGCGCACCTGGGGTCAGATTGATGGAGTGCTTGACCTGACAGTGCATAGGAACCCCTGCGGGGGAGGTGAAGATGTCCTTGTACTCCTCCACGACCTTGTCCATTTGTAGTTGTCGTGCGGAGGGGCCCTGTCTGGAGGTCGTGGCCACCGTCTTCTTCTTTCCTTGAGGATATCATCAGGAAAACAAATTTCCCAGTTTTGGAGATGAGCTTACTGCATTGTTTTGCAGTAATCAAAGAGATGGCGATAGGTGGTGCTACCTCTGGTATCAAGTACAACTTATTTCCCAATGTAATAATAACAACATGGGGCCTTGATTCATACATAGCATGTCGCTTCCAAAATTATGGTTGTCCTAATAATACATCACAAACTTCAAGGGGAGAAATGTCACACAATACCTCATCCATGAAGGGCTGGATGTTGTATGGAAGGCAACACTGCTGGCTCATGTGAAAATCCCGTCCTTGGTGAAGCCACCCAATGGTGTACAGTTGTGGATGTGCTGTGGTCGGTAAGCCCAACCGCTTCACGACCTCTGCTGAAATGAGGTTCTTTTGGCTCCCACTATCGACAATGAACTATAGTGGGGATCCCTTTACCCACATCTGGAAGTGGAAGAGACGCTTCTCCTCCTTTGGATATTCAAGTTCATTTTTCTGGATCTTGGCAGTAGCAACAGTAGCGTTGGGATCCACATCAATGATTTGCTTCCCTTTGTCATTCCCCTTGTTGGGTTCTGACTCAGAGTCAGAACATGCATCTGATTCTAAAACCTTTAGCTCAGCCACCAGAGATTGCTTGGCCCGACACTCACTTGTGTTGTGAGTGGAGCTCTTATGGAACTCACACCATTTTCCCGTGTCCCCTTTCAGCTTCGCGACGTTGTTCTTTGCTTGAGGATTTGGTGGGTTGTCTTGGGCTGCCCCACCTTGGCTTTGTCCTTTTTATGTGTTTTAGGGGCACCTTTCCCTTGCTTCAGATTCATAGATCCAAAGTCTCGCTTCTTTTGTTTAAACTTCTGCTCAGCCTTGATGACATATCAGTATGCTGTGCCGAGCGAGGAGATGTTCAGGAATTCTATTTCTTCCTGGATGTACTTGTGTAGGCAGTCGTGGTATTTGAATATCAAAAGCTTCTTCGAATCCTTGATCCCCAACTTTGTGCAAAGGGTATGGAAAATATTGGTGAACTTCAACACGTCTTGATCCCTTCCCTGTCGTAGTGTGGTCTACTTTATGTATTCATCCTCATAGCTTCCGATAGGGTAGTACTATTCCTTGATGGCATCCCGGAATGAATTCCAGGTGGGTGCAGCTGAAAATAGTGAGCCAATATTTTCATCCTTCTGCTTGCAGTAGGTTTCCCACCAGTCCTTGACGTGGGGGGCTGCTTTGAGAAGAGCGAAAACAATCTTTTCCTGACTCAAAAATTCATGAACAGAAAAATAACCCTCTAGCAGATTTAACCATTTATCTACAACATCTGGCGTCTATCTGACCCTCCGAATACAGGGATTTCAAAATTAACTTGTACCTTAAAGGGCGTGGCGTTTCCAGAGAAGCTTGTTGGAAGCCGATGCGCCGCTTCTGGGTAGCCACTGAAGGATCTGGGCAAAACTGTCCATCATCGCGCTTCGTTGTCGCTCGAGGGCTTCTTCGAGCAATATTTTGATAGGATCTCCTACCCCCTCTTCTTTCTTCTCATCCGCCATGGGAGGCCGTCGGGATTTGCGAGGCTGGTCTTGCAAAGGTTCGACTAGTTCAAGCCGTAACTATTTATATCCCGACCTTGTTGGGAACATGAAAAGAAAAAAAGAGGAAAAAGCAAATCGCTTTGATACCACTGATCCAGACTTAAACAGGAACGCAAAAAATTACAAAGATAACCATAAACATAGATATGCAGTGGAAATAATACTTCATTTCATTAATGTAAAATACTGAAATATGCTTACAAACAGTAATGGAAATAAACTAGCTAGGCAATGGTAGCTTATCTCTGAGAAGAGATGTGGTGGCTACATGCGTCTGAACTATGTTACAATGAGGCTCAGAGGCCTATTTATTGTTGAGAAACAATGGAAAACCCTTAACATTCCAAAACCTAACCCTAGAAGATGAAACGCCAAACTGGGGGCCCCGTTTGGGTAAATTGGTACCTCAACTTACTGGGGTCGTAACTTTGGCATACAATCTCCATTTGACGCGTACAATAGCTCGTTAGAAAGATCTGTCCGAGCACTACCCATGTTGCCCCTAGATTTCCCAAAAAACATCGTTTAGGACCTCAAAATAGCTTTGGAGGTTCAAGATCCAAAAAACTGTTAAAAATAGTAAGTTGTGCTACAATTAAGGAAACTGAAAATGCTGAGAGAAATAATGGTGGGGGTTCAGATGGACTTAGTAGGTGGCCACCAGTATCCACCTGGATCAGATTGTGAATTGAACTTGTCTATAGATTTTGAACCAACTTCCTTCAAAGAAGCTGCTTCTAAAGATGAATGGAGAGAAGCAATGCAAAAGGAGTATGATGCCCTCTTAAAGAATGACACTTGGAAGCTGGTTGATCCTCCATTAGGAACCAAACCAATAGGCTGCAAGTGGGTCTACAAGAACAAGTATAACACTGATGGCTCACTTGATAAGCACAAATATAGGCTTGTGGCAAAAGGGTTTTGCACAGAAGGAAGGGGTTGATTATGAGGAGACTTTTGCCCCCATAGCAAATGGGCTACCATCTGGACAC
Organism: Pinus taeda; assembly: GCA_000404065.3. Lineage (NCBI taxonomy): Eukaryota > Viridiplantae > Streptophyta > Pinopsida > Pinales > Pinaceae > Pinus > Pinus taeda. Next base: position 6,766 of record APFE030967326.1, read on the forward strand.
TCTTTGCCCTAGCAGCTCAGAACGATGGAAGATCCATCAAATGGATGTAAAAACTGCCTTCTTGAATGGAGATCTAAAAGAGAATGTTTTTATGTCCCAGCCTGAAGGATTTGCTGTGAAAGGACATGAACATAAAGTATGCAAACTTGTGAAGTCCTTGTATGGCCTCAAACAAGCACCATGAGCCTAGTATGAAAAACTTACTGAGCATCTTCTGAAACTCAATTTCAAACATTATGATCTTGATGATGCAACTTTATTTGTCAAGAAAGTTGGAAAAACAGTTGTGTATCTTCTGGTATATGTAGATGACCTTTTGATGACAGGGAACAATGAAAGCTACATTGCATCCATAAAGAAAGAATTGGGGAAAAGTTTTGAAATGACTGATTTGGCTATGTTCATTACTATCTTGGTATTGAAGTAAATCAACATCTGAAGTCCATATTTCTTTCTCAAAAGAAGCACATTGGAGATCTGTTGAACAGGTTTGGCATGACAAAATGCAATCCTCTTACTACTCCAATGGAACAAAACTTGAAGCTCACATCTATTGAAGGAAAAGAATTTGAGGATGCAACAAAGTATAGATAGCTTGAGGAAGTCTCAACTACCTAACTACTCCCAGACCAGACATTTTGTTTGCTGTTAGAATCCTCTCCAGGTTTATGCAAAAGCCTTGTGAGGGACATTGGTCTACTGCAAAAGAGTTCTAAGGTACTTGAGGGGAACTCAAGACTTTGGAATCAAGTATACACAGATGGACGACTTCAGCTTCATTGGATACTCTGATTCAGACTTTGATGGAGACAAAGAAATTGGGGTATCTACTTCAAGATATGCTATGAGTCTTGGATCAGAAGCTGTCTCCTGGAGATCACACAAACAATCAGTTCCAACAAATTCCACAACAGAAGCAGAATATGTGGCAGCAGCTGAAGGAACAAAATAAATTGTGTGGCTCAGAAAAATTCTTGAATATTTGTAGGTAAAACAAGTACAATCAACTCCACTCATGATTGAAAATACCTCTGCAATAAAGTTGGCCAAGAACCCAAAGTTCCATGATCGAATGAAGCACATCAATACTAAATATCATCTAATTCAACATCATGTTGAGGCCAAAACAATCCATCTCCGCCATTGTTCCACGAATAAGAAAATTACAGACATCTTCACCAAAGCGCTTGGAAGAGAAAATCTTGAAAGATTTAGAACGATGCTTGGACTCACGAACATCCCTTCAGATTGGGGGGGGGGGAATGTTGACACCTAATCATCAGGATTGAGTGAATAACTAAAATTGATGTAAATAAATAATGGAGAATATGAACAGTCATCGGGAGATCAAGTGAATAGTCTCCCTCATGTATATAATAAAGACCAACCTGAAGGAATAATATGAATTGATTTGTTTTGTGGAGTTATTCCCTGGTCTGACAGCTACTATCAAATTTAGGAGTGTATAATCTTCTTGACAAAGAAGCTCCTTTCAATTCTCTTATTTTCTGCTAGTGATGAATTTGCTATCTCTTCTCTCCAATATTGTCATGACTGCTCACAATCTTCATTGTAGGATTCTTTGAATCTATTATGTTAATCTTTCCTACATCCAAACTTGCATGTCCTCTTTGAAGGTTAGAGCTAGATTTTTTTCATTTCTATGCTTCTCTTGACCTTTTCAAGCTACCAATATTTTTCTTCAATTTTCTTTCTCAATTTATCTCCTACATTTTTGAGTGCTTCTACATAATATTTCTTTTCCTTTTTCTTGCTACACATTACTTCTTCATTTCTCTTTGAGTCTGCCAATTGGGTCCTCAAGGTAGTGAGCTCCTCCTTGATATTTTCATCCTTCTTATCACAAATATGAAACAATTTATTATGATATCTACATGCAGCTATTAGAATATGCACTTGAGTAGCTAATTATTTTATTACAACCATTTCTGATTCATACTCAACCTTAATAATAGAAACACCATTTTATTTTTTGCTATGTAACTCAATTGAATCATCAGAACCATAATTCAGAAATAAATTTAAAATATTACCTTGTGACACATCTGATTTGGATGAGATTTCACAATTTGCAGCTTCTTTTGCAATGGATTGATTTTCTTCCTTCAAACTCTTTGTCTTTTGAGACATCCTCTTCTTACTTGTGGCCATGATTTATGATCTACTCTCCAAGCGTTCAAGCTTTACTAAAGATCACCGACTATGGTACCAATTTTTGGAAAACTTTGAGCACTACTAAGAGGGGGGTGTTGGCATTATGATACAGGTGTTGTCCTTGATGGAAACTCACTCAGAGGTATGATATAAGTGTTGTCCTTGGTGGTAACTCAATCAGATGATGGATCATAATACAGTAGGTCAAGAGAGAGGTATACACAGGTTAACCTTGATGAAAGTGCGTATACACGCGGATGAGCAGAACATAAGACACGTATACATACACATGCAGGTTCACAGAAGGAAAGGTGTGTACATGTTGGAAAACTAAGTTTTGGTCTGTGGCATTTGGTCCATGGTATTTTGGTATTGGTCCATGGTATCTCTTCCGAAATGTTGACCCCAGTTATTAGGTCCAAGGTATTGGTTCTACATGGTTTTGGACCATGGTATTGAGAGACGCCTAAACCTATATAAGGAGAAGATCATTAGGCCAAGGGGGGTGTTAGTACAAGTGATGAATATTTGATGAAGTGTGAGAACTAGTATGGGTTTGTGATGCTTTGCTCGATCTGAATCAAGGAGGCACCTAAGCGGTTGACAAAGGTTGATGGACTGGGATCATGAAGATTAAAGTGCTTTATCATTATATGGTATGATCATGGATAGATCTGAATACTGACACATGTCTTATCCTTTATATTTTATGTTCTGGGTATATCTGAAGTTGAAATAGCAACGAAGGTATAAGTAATTATTTTTAGATCTGTACGTGGGTTCTCTCTGGTGAAAAGGCATATACACGCTGGTTAGACACGGTCAAGTAGCGTATACATTATGAGTTTTGATATTTCATGTTGTTGTTGGTTCTAGTGGTTGTTGCAGAGTTCTCGTCTCTGGTCTGTGTTCTAGTAACTGTGTTTTGATGATAGGGTTTCAGTGATTCAGTATTGGGTGATTTAGAGATTGATGATGCAGGTATAGTTGATGATTGTATAGCAGTGGTGATTGTTTTATATTTATGGATCTAGTCTAAAAATTTATGAAACGTGGTCCCTGGAAGAAAAGAGAAGGTTGTAGCCTTTTGTAGGCTAGCACCTACGTACTAGTACATCAGCTAGTACAAGAGCTAAGGGGGTTGTAGCTCCCTTCCAGGAGAGTTTGGAGAATGAGAGAAGGTTGTAGCCTTCTGCAGGTAGAAGCCTGCGTACTGGTATAGGACTGCACCAATACAGAACCATTGTAAAAAGAATTTTCTTATTAAAAGAAGATAGAGATGAATTGCAGCAGGTGGTTTTCACCCACATTGGGTTTCCACGTTATATCATGGTGTTCATGTGTGCTTCTTATGTGTGATGATCTATTCTGTTTTTACTGCACTTGTTTACTGTTCATATGGCTAATAATGTTCTAATGCATTCATTGAATATCAATGACTTATTCACAAAATTTTCCCTTAATTTACTTTTACTAAATCACACACTTGTTAGCAACTTAATATATACCATGTGCATGAAAATGATAAACAAGTAAACATATAAGTAGCACGAACTAAGAGAAAATCATCAAATGACAACCATAAAAAACGTCATCGCACATAAGACACAAGATTTCTAGTGGAAACCCTTCCAGGAGAAAAACCACCCTTGCTGTTGTTGCTCTGCTCTGAATTTATATAATGTCAAGCAATTTGTATATTACATAGTTAGTTGAATCCAATCATCCTAGAGACTCGACCTCATACACAATAGGCCAACACCAATCAACGAGGAGACTCGACCTCATACACAATAGGTCAACACCAATCAATGAGGATACTCAATTCTACTAATTAGCTTGGAAGACTCTGTTCTCACACAGATCTAGAGACTACCATCTACTGAAGGCCACCACAATCAACGATCCTCACCCAACTCTAATTAGACTACCCAACTCTGATTGGATGGAGGAACTGTTCCTTTCGCTGAAGCTTCAATATCACTGCTCCTCTCTCATGAAGTAATTTCTTCTCTACACTATGAAGAACTCCTTTCATCTATTTTCAAACTGGATCCCATGAATTTATGCTCAAATCGATTTAGTTTTGTAATACGATCTCTAGCAACAGGACATCATCGTATCAATCACAATAATATTACAAATATGTGCTCTCAACTCTAGCAAAATAGTGGCCACATAAAATCTGAATGCTATCAAACCCTCACATCAACATAATGCTACATATATAATTAACATCATAAAACACTATGGCTATGTTCCAAATGCATCAACAACTCCTGCAAAAACAAATGTGAGAGTCACCAACAAAAACACTATCCAACAACATACAAAATATCTCCAAACAATCTCTACTCCAACAACATCAAATCTGATCTATTCTGCAACATGCTTAAGTTCTGCTTCATTCTTTGCCATTAACAATCACTCATTGAAGCATCTAGGCTCTTTAATAGGTATGAAGCATAATAAATCCTTACAACCTTCTCTTACACATACACTCAACATCCATCATCACACAACTCCAAAGTGATGAATATAAAACATGTAGGGCGAAATTGAGCTTGGGGTTAGGATCAAGGGTGAAAAAATTGAACCAAATCAATACATTAATACCACTAATTGTGCAATAAACGAGTTCACATCATTGGCATACTTTTTCAAACCATTCCCAACCTTTACAAATAATTCTAGAAGCCTCTGGGAATTTACTTGCTAATTTTCTTCTGATTTATGCGAGGAATGAAGAGAAATATCATGAAAATACTTAGTCACACATATAACACTGGATGAACTCAACTGGAACCTTCAGTTGCTCCCATAGGCCTATCTACCAGTGACTGGAGCCTTTGAGTTACTCCCATAGGCTTGGATCCATGCGATTGGGGAAAATGATGAAGAAAAACACCGACCCTTCAGCTCAGAACCTCTGCCACCTGTTGGATTCTCTTCTTCAACTCCTGTATAGGCCACCAATGCCAAAGGGGGAGATTGTTCGCGTTATGATGTGCATGGATCCAACTAGCTGATGTTGGCATTGGTTCATGATGGTAGATAGCTCATGTTGGCATTGATTTCAACCCTTGTAGACTAGATGATATTTGGATGCCTTCATTGTAGCATGGGTACAATTAGTTGAGTTAGAATTGAGATGATTGTGGTGGAATTGATGTCACCTTATGGTGTCATCCTTGTGATGTATTGATGGACAAATGATAACATTGGTATCGTTGATGGTTGATGGCACATTAGTTGAGTTAGAAACTAGGTTCATCTAGGTATTCATGCTTATGCTAATGGAGATGACTCATGGCAATAGTGTGTTTTCCTCATGATGATGATGATCATGATGTTGTAGAGGTGTCAACGTCAGTTCAAAGGTGTTGCAACTTGTGCAGAAGTTTGTTGGAGAGTGGAGGACTTGCTGGAACTCTTGCCAACCTTGTTTGTTGACCTTCTTGGTCAAACTAGCAGTGACACTTAGGAGACATGTTTGATCCACTTGAATATGTGTTAGAGGCTATGTCAAAGGTTTGGAGGAATGTACAAGAGCTCAAGAAGAGCATCCAATAGGGGCATAGGTTCTAAGCTAAAGGCTTGGTGTTTTTATTCATCCTTTTCCCTAATCGCATGGAGCCAAGCCTATGGGAGCGACTGAAAGGCTCCAGTTGCTGGAATACATGCCTATGGGAGCGACTGAAGGTTCCAGTTGAGTTCAACCAGTGTTATGTGTGCGACTGAGGATTTTCATGAGATTTTCTCTGTATTCCTTGTGTAAATTAGAAGAAAATTGGCAAGGAAATTCCTCACAACTTATAGAATTAGTTGTAAAGGCCGAGAATGGTTTGAAAAGCTCCTCCAATGATGTGAATTAATTTAGTGCACAAGTAGTGGTATTAGTGAATTGATTTGGTCCAATTTTTGCACCCTTGATCCTAACCCCAAGCTAAATTTCTCCCTAGATATTTTATATTCATCACTTGGGAGATCTGTGATGATGGATGTTGAGTTTATATGTGTAAGAGAAGGTTGGAAAGAGTGATTATGTTTCAGATCTATTAGAGAGAATAGATGCTTCAGTGAGCGAGTGTTAATGGTGGAGAATGGAGCAGAACTGAAACATGCTGCATAATAGATCATATTTGATCTTGCTGGAGTAGAGATTGTTTAGAGAGATTTTGTACGTTGTTGGATAGTTTTTTGTTGGTGACGCTCACATTTGTTTTTGCAGGAGAAGGTGATGCGTTTGGCACATAGTCATAGTTTCTTACGGTGTTAATTGTATTATGCAACATTATATTGATGCGAGGGGTTGATGGTATTCATATTTGATGTGGACACTATTTTTCTAGAGTTGAGAGCACATATTTGTGGTATTATTGTAATTGATATATGATGTCTTGCTACTAGAGGTCATATTGAAAAATTAGATTGATTTGAGCAGAAAGTCTTGGGATCTAGTTTGAAAATAGATGAAACGAGGTCTGTGTAGAGTAGAGGAGCTGTGACTTCGTGGATGTCGAGAAATGATTGCGAAGTTTCAATGAAAGGAAAAATTTATCAATCCAATGGTAGTTGGATAGTCCAATCGGAGTTGGGCGAGGATCAATTGATTGTGGTGGATTTCAACAGATGGCTGTCCATAGATATGTGGAGAACATAGTCTTCTGAGCTTATCAATAGAACCGAGTCTCCAGGCTGATTGGAGTCAGTGGATTGTATATGTGATCAAGGTGGATATTGGTGGCCACCTGCCAAGTCCACTTGGACCCCCACCATTGTTTCTTTCAGCTTTTCAGTTTCCTTAATTGTAGCACAATTTACTATTTTTAGCAGTTTTTCGGGTCCTGAACTTCCAGAGCCATCTTGAGGCCCTAAACGACGTTTTTTGGGAAACATAGGAGTAACATGGGTCTATGGACCAATGTTTATCTTCCCAAAGTTGTAGTTATCAGATAGATCTTTGTAATGAGATATTGTGCATGTCAAACGAAGATCGTATTCCAAAGTTATGACCCCGGGAAGTTGATGTACTAATTTACCCAAACAGGGCCCACAATTTGGTGTTTCATCTTCTAGGGTTAGGGTTTTGGATGTTTAGGGTTTTCCATTGTTTCTCAACAATAAATAGGCCTTCAAACCTCATTGTAACACAGTTCAGAGGCATGTAGCAGCCACATCTCTTCTCAGAGATAAGCTACCATCACCCTAGCTAAGTTATTTCCATTTCTGTTTGTAAGCATATTTCAATATTTTATAGTAATGAAATGAAGTATTATTTCTGCTGCATCTCTATATGTATGGTTATATTTGTAATTTGTTGTGTTCCTGTTTAAATCTGGATCAGTGGTATCAGAGCGGTCTGCTCTTTCTCTGTATTTCGTTGCATGTCCACAACGAGGTCGGGATATAAGGAGTTAGGGCTTGAATTGGTCGAACCTTTGCAAGACCAGCTTCACAAATCTTGACGACCTCCTATGGCAGATGAAAAGAAAGGCGACGAGGTAGGAGATCCTATCAAAATCTTGCTTGAAGAGGCCCTCGAGTGATAAAGGAACGCGATGATGGACAACTTTGCCCAAATCCTTCAACGGCTACCCAGGGGCGACACATCTACTTCCAGCAGCTACTCTAGAAGTGCCACACCCTTTAAGGTACAAGTTAACTTTGAAATTCCCATATTTGAGGGCCCGATAGATGCAGATGCCGTAGATAAATGGTTAAATCTGCTAGAAGGGTGTTTTTCTGTTCATGATTTTTCCGGCCAGGAAAAGATTACTTTCGCTCTTCTCAAAGCCACCCCCCACGTCAAGGACTGGTGGGAAACCTACTGCGATCAGAAGGATGAAAATACAGCCTCACTGTTTTCAACCGCACCCACTTGGAATTCATTCCAGACTACCATTAAGGAGTAGTACTACCTTGTCGGAAGCTATGAGGATCAATACATAAAGTGGACCACGCTGCGGCAAGGAAGGGACCAAGACATGCCAGAGTTTACCAATATTTTCCATGCCCTTCACACAAAGTTGGGTATCAAGGATTCAGAGCAGCATTTGGTACTCAAATAACGTGTTTGCCTGCATACGTACATCTAGGAAGAAATAGAATTCCTGAACATCTCCTCGCTCGGCACGACATACTGATATGCTGTCAAGATCGAGCAAAAGTTTAAACAGAAGAAGCGAGACTTTGGATCTATGAATCTGAAGCAAGGGAAAGGTGCCCCCAAACTACAGAACAAAGGACAAAGCCAAGGTGGGGCGAGCCAAGACAACCCACCAAAGTTGCAAGAAAAGAACAGCGCTACGAAGTCGAAAAAGGACACGAGAAAGTGGTGTGAGTTCCATAAGAGCTCCACTCACAACACAAGTGAGTGTCAGGCCAAGTAGTCACTAGTGGCTGTACTAAAGGTTTCAAAATCAGATGCATGTTCCGACTCTGAGTCAGAACCTGACAAAGGGAATGACAAAGGGAAGCAGATTATCGAGGTAGAGCCAAACGCCACTGTTGCCACCATGAAGATCCATAAGTTGGAACTCGAAGATCCAGGGGAGGAGGAGCATCTCTTCCACTTTCAGATGTGGTTAAAGGGCTCCTCGCTACAGTTCATTTTCGACAGTGGAAGCCAAAAGAACCTCATTTCAGCAGAGTTTGTGAAGCAGTTGGGATTATTGACCACATCACATCCACAACCATACAACATCAGGTGGCTTCACTAAGGACGGGATCTTTGCATGAGCCAACTGTGTCACCTTCCATACAACATCAAGTCCTTCACAGATGAGGTATTGTGTGACATTGCTCCCCTTGATGTTTGTGATGTATTATTAGGACAACCATACTTGTGGAAGCGACATGTTATGTATGAATCAAGGCCCTGTGCTGTTATTGTTACTTTGGGAAATAAGTTATACAGGATACCAGAGGTAGCATCACATACCGCCATCTCTTTGGTTACTACAAAACAATGCAGTAAACTCATTTCCAAAACCGGCAATTTTGTTTTCCTATTGATACACCCTCAAGGAAAGAAGAAGATGGTGGCCACGACCTCCAGATAGGGCCCGTCCGCACGAAAAATACAGATGTACAAGGTCATGGAGGAGTATGAGGACATCTTAACCTCCCCCACAGGAGTTCCTTTGCACTGTTAGGTTAAGAACTCCATCGATCTGACCCTAGGTGTGCTGTTGCCCAGTCGACCAATCTATTGGCGCTCTGTTATGGAGAACGATGAAATCAAGAGGCAGATTCAGGAGTTGCTGCAAAAAGGTCACATCCATCCAAGTTCATTGTCCTGTGGGAGCCTGATCCTGTTGGTATAGAAGAAGGATGGGACTTGGATACTCTATATTGACTATCGGGCGTTGAACAAGATCACTCTCAGTAATAGGTATCTGATCCCATGGATTGATGATCTCCTGTATCAACTGAAGGGGGCAAAATATTTCAACAAGATCAATTTGAAGTCAGGATATCACCAACTACCAATCGAACCTTTTGATGTGTGGAAGATTACCTTCAAAGCCAAGGAGGGCCTTTTCGAATGGTTGGTTATGCCTTTCGGATTGCCGAATGATCCTACAACCTTCATGAGGCTAATGGACGACATCTTGCAGCCATTTACCAACTCATTTGTTGTGGTATACTTGGATGACATACTGATCTTCAACCAGAGGTGGGAAGAGCACCTCCACCACATCCGATAGGTTCTCCAAACACTACAGTGACACGAGTTATGTGCCAATTTGGAGAAATGTACTTTTGGCATGACCCAGGTTCAATATTTGGGATACATTATTGATGAATGGGGGGTGCATGTGGATCCAACGAAGATCCAAGTCATTCGGGATTAGCCATCTCCAACCACTATGACAGAGCTCAGTAGTTTTCTAGGTCTTGGCAACCTCTACTGCAAGTTCGTGTTGGGATTTTCTCATATCACTTGGACCTTGAGTCAAGACACCAAGGGAGGAGTGAAAGCAAAATTATTTTGGTATGAATCTCAACAGAAGGCATTCA